>OZ024714.1:1618047-1625547 GCA_964016945.1 Microplitis deprimator
TTTAATCATATAATATTTTTTAAAAATAATAAAAGAAAAAACGTTCGTTTTAAGTTAATTCATTCTATTTTTAATAGAGATTTAAATTTTTTAAATTGATATGGGCCCTGTATATAAATTAAAAACGCGATTATGTTCTGTATTTTATAAATTTTATTTTCTTCAGCAATATATATTATAATATATAATTTACTAATTAATTTATATTAAATAGTATATCGAAATATACATTTATGTTTTACGTTATTTCTTAATATCGAATTCTTAAGAGTAACCTTTTATAATTGCGAAATTTCGAATCATAAAGAAATAACAAAAAAAAAAAAAATTTGGTGACAGTAAAGCACTACCTCTCCGCTTCGCGTTCGAGGTGTTCAAAACTTTAATTTTTATTAAAATTTTCTGAAGTCAAAAGTTTTCTGGAGTAAATTTATTTTTTACCCAATTTCGATAAATTAATAATTATTTTATAGAATATTAAATTTTTTATAAAATCTGCCTGGTTAAATAAAATAAAAAAATTTTAAAAAAATAAAAGAAAACATAGCCTTCCTAAATTAAAAAAAATGTAATTTTGTCTTGTATAATCTCATCGTTTTGACCTCCTTGTCTTCTACTTAATAATATAATTTTTTTTTTTTTTTTTTTTTCATAAAATTTGGTAGGCTATAATACTAAATTTTTAAAAAAGCAAATTTCTGTTGTCAAAAGTTATTTGTAAGTTATGTATCATTTCAGTTGCAAATTTTTTATTTCTTTTATTTTACATCATTACAAAAAATCTTACTGAGATATTTAAAGTAAATAATGTTCATAATAGCTTAATTTCATTTTATGTATATTCTTTTTTATTCTCATATTTTAAGTTTTTTACGCTTTATCAGTTCAAAGATATCTTTACAAACATGAGAGTTGCAAATAATGTACTACAATAGAAATTAAATTAGCATTGAAAAAAATTTTTAATAAAATTTTTTAATTAAAAAAAATTTTATTTATTGATTTATTTATTTATTTATTTACGCCAATCGGCAGTATACATAACATTATTCATATAATTATAAACTTAATTTAAAGATAAAAAAATAGAACCAAGAAACGATTACTGCTTTGATAGATACAAAGATTATTGCACTATATGCTAATTAATAGAACATGATAGTTTTTTTGCTTTCACTGAAAACGATGATGAGAATTCACCGAAGAAATTCAGGTTTGCAGACTGTAGATTTACTAGCCTAGCGATTCTGTTCCTGGGTCCATTGTAAATGTAGCTTTTATTAGATTTGTTGACTGAAACGAGCCTTCTAGTTCTTAACTGTGCTCCGGAGCAGACCAAATTGAAGTCAGCCAATATTTCTGGTGAGTCTATCAATCCGTTCATTAGTTTGAAAAAGAAAGCTAAAAAGTTATGGTGCTAGGCAGCATCAGCGGAAGTAGTGCGGTGCTTGCCACTAGATCGCGCCCACCTGTTGCAGTGTGTCCCTGGTAAGAAACTTATTTTAGAATTATTATATTCCCAACTTGAAGATATACGGGTAAATAATGCTTAAGAGTAGCTGATGTGATATTTAGTGCGCATGCGCAGAATGAAATTTATCATATCATTGACCGAGAATCGGCTGATGATCGAATTTTATTGTTATGAATATAGTTGGGTGACCGATGGTGTGCCAGCCATAGGCTGATAATAGAGCACCGACGCTCGACCGAGCATTGGTAGCCGAGCCTCGGTCGATCGTCGATTATTTTCGAGCATCGGTGACTTCGTAAGGGTAAAACGGCCGATATTTGGCTGACAAATGAATTGGCCTTTTTTCAACCAGAATATATTTTTTCCAATAAAATTATCGCTCGTAATAATCTATGGCTGAAAACAGGCCGATATTTGGCCAACAGTTTAATGGTCCTGTTTTCGGCCTTGCTTCGGCGAGAATATTTTTTTTCCAATAAAATTGTTGCGAGTAAAGATCTTTAGCCGAAATTTGGCTGACGGTTAAATCGGCCTGTTTTCGGCTATAGTATTTTTTATTAAATAAAGTTATGGTACTTGAAAAAAATTTCATGCAACTTAAAATAGAACGTAAAAAATTTTTAAGTTGTGGTTGGGGAGAGGTACTGCAGTTGTAACAAGGGGCAGTTGTAATAATCTTGTTCCGATATTAAAATATTGAGAATTGTTGAAAATATGGGTGAAAACTTTTTTTTGTACGCTTCACAATTTTTTTAATATCAAATTTGTTTTCTAACGTTATGATGTGAGACTTGTATTCATACTTTAAGGAACATATCAAGAGTATTGTATAATCGAATTTTATATCAATTTACTGATTTTTGTTATTGTAATTAGATTTTTATTAACAATTCTGCGTGAGGGTCAATTGTAACACTTGAACGAGTAGCAATTGTAACACTCAGAGTCGTGTATTGGATCTGCGTAAACTGGATGCGCCACAAATCTACTCTGGAATAGTGTAGTTTTAATATTTATAAATGTTTAATAATTTATATTAAAGATACGAATATATGTGCTACTTTACGTTTAAATACTTGACTTTGTGAGTTAATTAGGTATAATAGTATTTATTAAGACTGAATAATGAAAGCAATTTGGTGAAAAATATCTATATCGTTCCGTGTGACAACTGCCCCTGCACTGTGTTACAACTGCAACCCACGCGGGCCGCCATCTTCGCCCCTGACTTTAGTTAAATAGATTGATTTTTTAATAAGTTAACATTGACTTTTTACTAATTAACTAAGTCAGTCACATAAAAGATACTATCAGCTAACTTTCTAACAGTTTTTAAGTTTACTTGTAAAAAAAAAACAAGTGGAATCGAAAAAATGAAATTTTTTGTTACAACTGCAGCACCTTTCCCCTAATTAAGAATTTATAATCATTGATATGAATTATAAATATCAATATTTTTTTTGCTTTAGTTCGTATTTTAAGAAGTTAAATTCTTCGTTTTTAGCGCGTACGCAGTGTATTGGCTGTTGTGATGACGAAGTCGAGGCAGAGGTTGTCTACAACCCTTGTAGACACAGCATGTTCTGTCAAAAATGCTAGAGACTATGTGATAGAAATTATGAAGTACAGGACTATTTTTCCTTGCAGTAACTGTAGGGCGGAGGTGCTCGCTGTAGAGTTTATTGTCTAAAAGACGATTACTACATACTATGATATCTTTAAATTATTTAGTTTGATTTAGAAATTATTATTTTTTGAAGGACGATTTAATTAGTTATAACATTCCATGTACAGAGTAGAAGTGATAACATAAAAAAAGTCATATAGACATAATTATATTGAAGTATATATATAATTATGGATTATCTTTTGTGAATGTATAATATAACTAAAATATGAAATAAGAAAGAAATAGATAATTAGATTAGTAAAAACTGAACGGTATTATATATTAAAAAAAAAAAAATCTTAATTAAAATATTTCATTAAAAATTTTAAAATTATTTTTCGATATGAATGATAGAAATGAAACGAAAAAAACAATAATAAATTATTAATAATTATTATTAATGAATCAGATAGTATTGGAATTAAAAATTTCGATTTTACTATTTGATTGATAATACTGTATGATGAATAAAACAAAAATTTTCAAATACGGCAGTTGAAATAAAAAATTTTGATTTCATTTTTTATTTCATAATACACGGAAATAAAAAATAAGAAATTTTTTTCAATGTAATATGTTGGAATATAATAATTAAAATTTATTTAAGAATCGATAAATATTGAATTAAAATTTTAAATATTATTTTAAATTATATTATTTCTTATTGTGCTCAGAGTGTAATCATTGGATTCACTTAAAATGCTCTAGAATAGACAGTACAGAATTTAAAAAAGTGGCTGCTGATATAAAGAAAAACAAGTCAATGTGGACATGTGACTCATGTAAAAGTGAGGTTAGTGTTATGGTCTTAGATGATGTGCGGGATAGTTATGATGATGAAATAACCGTGTCGAAAATTGAACTTATTTTCAATAAATATTTTACTCCGTTTAAGGCTAACGTGGAAAAAAGTCTTAGAGGAATCAACTCGAAATTGGCGATAATTGCTCAGCAAAACGTGAATATGTCGAAGCGCTCAGTTTGACAAAAGAGTCAGTGTAGTTGAATCAAAGCTGGCTAGTTTCGAGGCTCTACCAGGTGTTGTTGGCCCATCTGCTGAGGATATCATAGCTGAAACTAATGAGAGGAAAAGACGAGAAAAAAATGTGATTGCCTATAATGTCCCGGAGTCAAAGAAGCAAGGTCGTGTTGAACGCCTTCATGACGATCGTGAGCTGATATCGAAAATTATGCCACCAGAATTGGCTGATGATATCAACAACATAAAACTACGCAGAATTGGTCGTGTTGTGGATGGTAAAACTCGTCCATTGCTCATTGATACACCTTCAGTCTCTGTTGCAAAGAACATACTCAAGGCCAAATCTGTGAGAGTGGACACTGAAAATATCATGTTTAAACCGGATTGAACTCGGGTGCAACAAAATCACCTGAAAAGTCTTCGAGCCGAGCTAGATGAGTTAAATAAGAATGGTGATACTACTAATACATCAAATATGTTAGTGGAGTTCCCAGGATAATTAAAGTTCCGGCATTTTGTCCCCCCAAGGAAGCGCACAAGGGTCAAACGGGATCTTCTAGGGTATTATCAAAACACCAGGGGACTCTGAACTAAATTAAAAAATTTCTTGGTTTCGTCCGCGTGTTGTCACTGTGACGTGTTGTGTATCACGGAATCGTGGCTTCACTCACTAATATCGGACGGTGAAATTGTCGATAATACCTATCGCATTTTTAGGAAAGACAGAGATTCCGATACTAGTAACTTTGGGCGTGGTGGTGGTGTGTTTATAGCCGTTAAGCATTACATTACTGTCGAACCAATTGCTATCATTAATGCGGGTTTGGAGCAGATCTTTATTAAGATCAAGGGTTTTGGAGATGATATCATTTTAGGATGTGTGTACATACCTCCGCAGTCTCATGCGGATGTTTTCTCTAGTCATTTAACTACCATTACTGATATTGAAATAAATATCCTAACAATAAATTCTTGATCATAGGGGATTACAACATCTACAGCAGCGTGCCGCAGCTCGAGTGTGAATCATTGATATATGAAGAATTTCTTCTCGCTGGATGTATTCAACATAATAATGTCGGTAATGACAATGACCGGATCTTGGATTTATGCTTTAGCGATCTTGACATCGTGGTTGATAAAATGCCTGCGGTTGTGGATGAGGACAAATATCCTCCAGCAATCTCAGCTCGACTAAAATTCTGTACCAACCTGAAACAACAAGATGCTCCGACATATGCCTATAAAAGTGCTGACTATGCAGCGTTGAACAACTTTTTTCTAGGGGTATATAAACTGGATCGAGTTATACATAATAAACAACATTGATGAAAAAGTAACCTGGTTCTATGATACAGTAAATGAAGGGATAGTCAAGTATATCCCGCTAAACAAAAGAAAAAATAAAAATTATCCATGCTGGTTCACTAATGAATTAATATATTTAATTGGGCAAAAGAAACAAGCACATATCAACTATAAAAAAAAGTCTATCAACTATAAATCACGAAGTAATTACATAATTTTTAGCAATCTAAGATTGAAGTGTAAAAAAATAAGTATATCATGCTATCAAAATTATCTAAATAAGGTGGAGGGTAATCTGAGAAGTGGCGCGAATAAATTTTAGAGTTTTATCAAGAACAAACGTCGAAATACTGTTGATATTCCATCTACCATAACCTGGGATAACGTCTGTGTAAATAATGGCAACAAGGTCAGCAATCTGTTTGCATCATTCTTCAAGAGTATCTACAAAATTCCATCAGTTCTATCCCCTGGCCAAACTGCTGATTGAGAAGAAGTCAAGAAATGTGTTGATGCTCCAGATGCACATCTCACTGAATTTGAAGTTCGTTATGATGATGTTGATCGTCAACTATGTCGGCTGAATGTTAACAAAGGTGTTGGACCTGATGGGGTACCTAACATGTTCCTAAGGAAATGTGCTATAGGTCACTGTGAACCTATCACACATATATTTAATTACTCGCTTAAAACCGGCTGTTTTCCTACAGCTTGGAAAGTGTCCTACATCAGCCCCATTCATGAATCTGGAGAAAAATCTAATGTGACCAACTATAGGCTGATATGCATACAGTCTTCCAGAAGGGGTTTTGGCGCCCTCTAGGGGGCGCCAGACCAAGTACGTACCACCCTCTTCGTGGGTTTTGGGACCAGTACTCCGACCGTTAGCGGTGCCCGCATGTTTTGCACCTTGTCACATGTGGTAACTCCGTGGTTGCAGGAATCCAATAGGTACCGCTGCGCGGGCGAGACCAACTCTTCAGGCTGTCTAGAAAGCCTAAGAAATACTAGCCCGTACACAATACTTATCACTAGCATACAGTGATAATCACTCGGAAACAACAGAGGGTAATCTCTTATAGCTTCTGTCTTACATCCGAGTGAGTATAAGTGGAGGAAGCCCGTATGGGTATGGGGAGAAGTTGCATCCCACCACTAATCCTGCGCAACCGGTTGACCAGAGCTGAAGTCTGGTGCCACGGGGGGCCTTTTTCCAAGCCCACTGTGACCAGAGTCTCTCTATTTCCTGAGATGGAAGCAGTGTTTGGCCCAAGAAGATGTTGGACTCGCGGTGGCTGTTGGTAAGGCACTCACATGCACTGCATGCCTAATGGGTAAGCTAATGTGAGCTCATGCTCACATTTCGCTTTTATAATATTATGGTAGAGGATAGGGACCCCTCGCAATGCGTGTATGCCCAAGGGTGAGGAAACGGCCTCCGATCGGCGGAGGTGGACTTAGGTCCCGTTACATTAATTAATTATGCATACAGTCTTCGCTTGCAAAACTTCTAGAGAAAATAATCCTACCACAATTGAACTTTGCCTTCGAAAACATCATTGTTACTCGGCAGCATAGATTCTTTGGTAGTAGGTCCACAACTACCACTTTGTATGGATATATCAACTACATACTAAATTCAATGGGAAGAGGCAAGGAGGGGCATGCGATGTATACAGACTTCAGCAAAGCCTTTAATATGGTCGATTTAACCGTCAGCCAAATTTCGGCTAAAGATCTTTACTCGCAACAATTTTATTGGAAAAAAAATATTCTCGCCGAAGCAAGGCCGAAAACAGGACCATTAAACTGTTGGCCAAATATCGGCCTGTTTTCAGCCATAGATTATTACGAGCGATAATTTTATTGGAAAAAATATATTCTGGTTGAAAAAAGGCCAATTCATTTGTCAGCCAAATATCGGCCGTTTTACCCTTACGAAGTCACCGATGCTCGAAAATAATCGACGATCGACCGAGGCTCGGCTACCAATGCTCGGTCGAGCGTCGGTGCTCTATTATCAGCCTATGGCTGGCACACCATCGGTCACCCAACTATATTCATAAC
>OZ024714.1:1630547-1635547 GCA_964016945.1 Microplitis deprimator
TTATGGAGATATTCACCAATGTCAAACGATGGAGCTTGAGATCCTTGGAAAGTGAAGTCAACGCCAAGAAGATTCCACTTGTCCTTAATGCCTAATTGCTTTACTGGTGCATTCAAAATCTTAAATTTGGGCATTGTGAGGACTTTTATCTTCTTTTCCTTGCCATTCGGGACTATCGATAGCGCTTTACACTTGTCGGGCATGGGCTTGAGTCCATGTCTTGACATTTCTTGAATAACACAGTTAATCGCAGCCTGAAGACCAGCAGCAGTAGCTGCAACTAACACTAGGTCGTCTGCAAATGCAAGGGCATTAATACTGGCTGAATAAAGTGTAAAACCTACTTCATCGGGAATCTTCTTAAGGATAAGATCCATGATCACGTTGAAAATAACGGAAGACAACGGATCTCCTTGTCTTACTCCCCGTCCAGGGTGGATTGGACTGGATTTCTGAGTATTTGCTTCTAGCGTGGTATTAGCATCCTTATAGAGTGCCGAGATATAATCAACGAAATCTTTAGGTAGCCCCAACTCATGTAGTGCCCATGTGATTGAGGTATGAGACACTGAATCAAAGGCTTTCATGACGTCAATTAAGGCAATGTGGAGTCCTTTGTACTTGGTTCTGGCTTCGTACAATATCGCTGAAAGAACAGCTACATTCTCGGCAGTGCCGTCTGCGTTAATAAAGCCTCGTTGTCTTTCGTCATGTTTGAGTCCTGTCATCAACCGACTTGCTAAAATGCGATGAAAGTGTCTTAAGATAATGGACGAGATTGATATCGGCCGAAACTTTGATGGATCTTGGGTTTCATTGACTTTGGGGATCAGTATGGTTCTTGAATCTCTCCAAATCGCCGGTACCTTTCCCCAGATCATTATAATGTTCATAATTGTGGCTTTTATCATGTCGGGAACCTCTTTAAACCAACGAGAGGCGGATAAGTTGTCTGGGCCAGCTGCAGATTTAGCTACAGGTTTGTACTTGCGAACGTCGTCGGTAGTGATCGGCGCTGATATAAATTCCAGCTCGGGTTTAGGACATGTGGCTGGGCTGTCTTCAAAAGGGACACTTGGAGTTTCCAGGAGAGGTCGCCAAAATGCTTCTTGTTGACTGAGAGGGGGACCAGCATGAGTGCTCGTATCACCGTCTAAAACTTTGCTAGCTGCCTTAGAAATGTTTTTGGTCCAGAGTGTCTGAAGCGCAGCATATTCTCTCCTCCTTTTTCGTTTTCTTGACAGGTGCGATTCGTCTTGATGACTTTGGTATTGGATTCGAGAGTTGTTCGGTGCTACAGGAAATTTTGTGTGAAACCAGTCAGTTAGGGGCTGCTCAGGATCCTCATTACGCTCGACTGCATCGATGGCTTGTACAATATAATCTTTCCCCGGCATTCTACATCTTCCCGAGGTCAAGTAGGCTCTTGCTGACCGTAGCCAGGAAGCACGCTTCTCGATTGTTCCTCTTTCTTCATTTTGACTGACTTGACTTGGGGACTGTTGGAGGCTGGGTAGGTCCGGTAAAGGTGCCGACTCTTTAAAGTTGTTGACTAGGTCTCTATATGACTGCTTTCGACGTAGACTAGCTATTGACTGAGCAGTACGTGGTGGATCAAATTTAACATTTTCAGACAAGTACTCATTCATGAACCTTGTATCCGATGGTGCTTTGGCTTCAGCTGCTGCTAACCTTCGTAGGTCTTCATCTTGCCATCTTGGTTTTCGACGGGAAGTGTCTATTGCTGCATTAGTTTGCTCACGATGTTTGCTGACTTTATGAACACCTAGGCCCCTAAGAGATGGAAATGACTTATCACAGAATGGGCATTGATAACAATTGATGTTCTCCAAAGTTGTTGATTGTACGTCATGTGAAGTTGATTGTTGAGATTGAAAGGGATAACTAGAAGCTAAACTAAAATCTAATGAATTTGATCCGCTGGAGGGAAGCATTGAGACGCTACCCGGACTCCTATTCACAGTATTGTTTAATTGAGTAAAACCAGCGGAGGAATCCTCATAGAGGATATTAAGTTGACGATTTGTTTGTCTACCACTTGGTACTAGGGATACCAAGGGACCGGTCGAGAGGATGTTATAATTGTTGCAGCTAGAGATATTGTGATTAGCGTTTGGTAAGAGTGAAGACACCTCAGAAGTAATCAACTGAGGTCCCGGTAGGGCGTCATCCCCATTCCTCACTCGATAAAAGTTTCTATGGCTCTCTCGAGGCATCTATATAGTTAGTACTCCGTATTTTATCGCGGATTTTTCTAATTAAAATGGGACATAGTTTACCATCAGTTGTCGAATGATTCACGGCTTGCAATTTGGCTTTGACGCAATTGACGCAACAGAAATCTTTCAGTTCAACTTGGCAGTCTTTTGTACGGTGTGATTGGCTGCACTTGCTGCATGTGTCTGTTGTCTTACTACATTTAGACGAAATATGGCCAAACTCTTGACATTTAAAACACTGTAGAATGCTGATGTGGTCTTCGACGTGACATTTGGTCCATCCGATATAAATATCTCCTAAGTTAAGAAGTGTGCTGCGAAGTAAAGGTGAAACTTCGATAACAACGTTCCTGGTGAATCCTCTAGGATTGGGCTTGTATTCATAAATGACTTTTATCGCATCTGGCGATGATGTCAATTTGTTGACTTTAGTAATGTTGTCTGGAAGTTCTTCTTTGGGAACTATTTGAGGCACTCCCTGGACTATCAATCGAGGGTTGAACTTTTTTTGAACATGGACTTCAAGGCCAACATTGGCAAGGGAGTCTTTGATTGCCTGGATATTTGCTCCTCTAGTAGCGACTTTAATAGTATTCTCTTTTGTTCTGACCAATCTATCAACTTGCATGCTAGTGTCAGCGGGGTTGATATTATCATAAATTCCCTTTTTAATCAAATCGGCTGTGTTGAAGCGTTTGGCTGCTTGTTTAGAAGGCATAACAGTGAAGTCCACACTCTCTGTAACTGAAAAAGTGCGACCATTGCGCACCTTTATTGATTGGGCGGTATTTGATTTACGAGACAGAACTTGGGAGAAGGAAGGACGTTGGTTGTCAGCAAAAGAGTCTTTGAGGTTAATGGTTTGAGCGGCTATTTGTTCTTCAACAGTTTTGCTGATTGTCGGTATTACAAACTTTTTAAGGGCATTTTGGACTTCTGTATTTATCATTTCAGACATTGAATTCATAACATCTGTCTTAAAATTATCAACAGTTGAAGTTTGTTGATGAACTATGCTCTCTAAGCGATCAACGAGACGTTCTGTAATGTCTCGTTCATCGATCACCTGCAGATAGGCTGACTTTAGTCTATTATAATGGGCTTTAAAATCGTTGAAAGCTGCCAGCACCTGGACACCTTTCTGATTTGATCCACGTGTCGCTGCAAAAATATTTTCAATGTCGTCATAATGACAACCGATCTTAAGATCAATATCCTTAATATCATCTAAACTTAAAGGTGGATCACCAAAAAAGACCCTGGGCGGCGAAGTACACTTTCTCTTATTGCTATGTGTTAAATTGTCTGTATTTACGGTTATATCCCCTGAAAGAGGATTTGGCGTTGCAAGAAGTGGACCTCTAGGCGGCGGATGAACTTCAACAGTTATATCGGCCATTTCTGCGATGCATGTATTGGCGGATAGGTACTTTTGAATAAATTTAGATGGTAACAAAATTGTAAAGAAGAGTTACCATGGAAGATAGGTAACTTAGCATCCGAATAGGAACTTAGCATCCGAGAGGGTAACTTACCATCCGAAGGTAAGTTACCGACGATCAATAAAATAGAAGCCCTCTTTATCGACTTTGGATATATGGTCGATGGTGCAGAGATCTACTTTACCAGTTGTCGTTTGATCTTGGTTAGACGGCAGGTCCGTCAGATGGCAGCACAATGTTCAAACTGAAACACTGATAACAGAGTTGTCGAGATGGTACTAAATGTTGACACGGCGTTTCAGTCAATGAAAAACACAACCAATAAATGTTTTTTTTTTTTTTAATTATAAACTTTCTCACTATTATTTAATTATAAAGATGCAGTTGCCAGTTTCGCTTATTATCACAAAACAATGTTTGAATTTTTATCTACACGAAACACTCGAAACATGGCTACGAAAGCAACTTATGACAGCGTAATAATGCTTGCAATACGAAGTATTAAAAACACGTGTTACTCACACAAAAGAGTCATAGTTACTCCTGCTGTTTACGAGCGCTTAAATGAATTTCTTCACATTGACATTCATCGCACTGAGCAGAAATCACATTGTGTCAACACCCGTAAGGGCCATCACAATGCTTTGTTTTAATTAGACAGTCGGACTTCCCTGGACCGTGCCAGTTCTGAGTTGAACGTTAAATGACGGTCGAAAAGAATTATAACAATGCTTTCACATGGCTATAATCTTATAGCAAGAAAGATCCATGAGAGACCAAGGCACGGGACCAAGCTCAAATCCTGATGCGTGAACACCAATCATTTCGCCCAGGCCCGGCACGTCAGTCAACTCACTTCCCTATCAAGCCCAACACGCCCCGTTCCTCAGAGCCAATCCTTATTCCGAAGTTACGGATCCATTTTGCCGACTTCCCTTACCTACATTATCCTATCGACTAGAGGCTCTTAACCTTGGAGACCTGCTGCGGATATGGGTACGAACCGGCGCGACACCTCCACGTGTCCCTCTCCTGGATTTTCAAGGTCCGAGAGGAAGATCCGGACACCGCTGCAATTGCGGTGCTCTTCGCGTTCCAAACCCTATCTCCTTGCTAAAAGTTTCCAGGGAACTTGAACGCTTATACAGAAAAGAAAACTCTTTCCGGACTTCCTGTCGATGTCTCCAGGTCATTTTGGGTTGCCCCGACGAACACTCTTACGAGTGAACGAATTGTATACGGTTCCGCTGCCGGGTTCCGGAATAGAAACCGGATTCCCTTTCGCCCAATAGGTGTGTTTTTTTTTTTATATTATAAT
>OZ024714.1:1640547-1783047 GCA_964016945.1 Microplitis deprimator
TTATATTATATACTTTTATATTATCAAAAATTTTTAAGCTATAGCAGAATATAATAAATTATCTTTATTTTATACAGCTAAATGTCCAAAAACGGATTGAAAACTATATAACTTTCTATTAAGTCATTTTCAACTTTTATATTAATTTTTTATTTATATATGTAATTATTTATTTTTTTTCTTTTTTTTTTTTTTTCAAAATGGTCATAGCGTTTATTGAATTTTTTTTACTTAGTTTCGATCTTTTAATGTTTTTTTTATTTAACAATATATATTAATTAAACACATAAAATGACCTCAAATTCTTTTATTTAGTCATTTTTATGAATTAACATTCTAAACTAGTTTAAGATTAAAATCAATCGATTTTGAGTAATTAATATGTATCCATAGCAAAAAATATCTTTAGAATAATTTCAATAAAATTTTTTGTTTATTAGCTTTTATTTCTGTTGCCTTAATCTTTTAAATGGTGATACGTTTCATTTTTATTAAATTCCACGTTAGATAGAACGACTTTTTTTTTCAATAGTGGCTCTATCTAATTTTTTTTTTTTTTGCAAAAAAATAAAAAAAACATATATTAATTATTTGGATGAATGTATTTAGACAAAAAAGTTATTTAATCTATATTTCTACAAATACAATAGCTTAATAATAATTTAATTTGTTTTCTAGCCATGTTGATATAAATATTTGAAAAATGTATATTTACATTATTATAATGAATCATTATAAATATTTGTAAAAACTTAATTTTCATTCAATAATTATTAATAGTAAATTTAAAAATAAATTATAAAAATCAAAAAAATTTTGTAATTATTAATCGTAAATATCTAAGTTATGTTGATCGAGATGTACTGAATTAACGTGAGGCAACCATTACTTGTTGTTAAATATGTTATTTCTAGCCTGGCAAATATCATTTCCATGTTTTGACGATTTTTCATTTTATTTTACTCATTTATTAATCCAAATAAATGAATTAATCATAATTTAATTTATTAGTTCTATTGTACATCATTTGAAGCTTAAATTTAAAAAAATAATATATGATTTTAAAAATAATTCGTTGCTAGTACTGCATATTTTAGGTTACTAACTATCATATATCTTTTGATTTGTTAGCAATATTCTACTTTGAAATTATTAGTGAGAAAATTGACCTTTTTTATCAGCAAGGAAACCTATTGATTGAAGTATAAGCTCAGTTTTTAATAAGTATATATGTGTTCCTTATGAATTCCCGTTTTTTTTTTAAATTATTCATTAACTAAATTTTATGATTTCTACGGCATTTAAAACAAAAACATTTATGTATTCTCATTAGGGTGCCTCCTTTGAAACGACTATTTTTTTTTCTGGTCCATCGACGGAATAATGTTCAAAATATGTGAAAAAAAAATTTTCACCAAAGATGAGCTCTTAATTTTAATTTTAAATACTCTCTAAATGAATTTGAAATTTTCCCATTTAATTAACATGTAAATTTTGATTTTATTTTTTCAATTATCTACAGTTTCGCGGCATTGCAAGATTTTAAGTCGCTATTAGGCGGAAATAACAGAGGAATCATTCCTCTTTAAAAGTGCTTGAAGCTAATTTACGTTTTGTAATCGGCCTCACTGGTAAAAAATCTTAAAGCCAATTTCTTCTCAAATTTCATGGTTTTTTTCATTTTACTCCCAAACCACTAACTTAAGAACAAAATTGTACAGGACTTTTTTTATAATAAATTTCATTCCCTACAAAAAAGGTCATTTAAACTATTACCGTAGAGCTAGTAGTTTTCGAGATAAGTCTAATTAAATATCTCAAAATCTGAGATATCGCTGTTTTATCTGAGATTTCAGTACTTTTTTATGAAATTATGGCTGTAGAAACATATCATGTATCAGAGTAAAATATGAAAATACATATTACACATTTATATGTAATGATAAAACGTATAGAACAATTATCTTTGTCCTGAGAGAGGTAGTAATTGAAAAAGCTTCCGATGGTCAATATATAATATATAATATATCCTGGTCAATATATCATTAAAAATATGTTCAGTAATACGGAACTGTCTCCTATTACACTTACCTCTATCTTTTCTTATCTTAACCCAAATGTCTTTGTTTGACCATCGGAAGCTTTTTCAATTACTCCCTCTCTCAGTACATAGATAATTGATTCATACTTCTTATAGTTACACATAAATGTGTAATATATATTTTCATATTTTACTCTGATACATGATATGTTTTTACAGCCATAATTTCATAAAAAAGTACTGAAATATCGGACAAAACAGCGATATCTTAGATTTTGAGATATTAAATTATAATTACATATATGTATTTTTTTAATGCTCGATGTTTTTTTACACGGTCGGATATGATATTATAAACTACAAAATTTTTTTAATACCAACGATAAATGTATTTCCTGTTATATTCCGTAAGGATTGCATCTGTCTAATGAAAAGTATATATAGGTAAATAATGCTTAAAAATAGCTGATGTGATATTTAGTGCGCATGCGCAAAAGAAAATTTATCATATCATCGACCGAGAAACGGCTGATGATCGTATTTCATTGTTATGCATATAGTTGGGTGACCGATGGTGTGCCAGCCATAGGCTGATAATAGAGCACCGAGCATTGGTAGCCGAGCCTCGGTCGATCATAGATTTTTTTCGAGCATCGGTGACTTCGTGTGGGATGATTTTAATTTTTTTTCCAAAAACTAAATATGAGAATACTTTTAACCATCCATTTTCCAAAAAATTAAGAATTTTTTAATTAACCATTTTTTAAGAAATGAATCATTTAAATCGTTACAATTCACAATTTTGGACAAAATAATTAATTTATATAATTTACATTAACTATTTTTTTTTAAATAAAAATTTAAATGACTTTGATTTTCCATTTTCAAAAAAATTAATAATCAGACTCATTTTAATTGTTAGTTTTTTTTTTTAATAATAATAATTGTAATTTTAGTTCTCGCTAATAAAAAAATTTCCTAGAAAGTAAAGAATTAATTCTTTGTAAAGTAAATGTAAAATATTCTATGAATAATTTTAAGCAATTTACTTGTTCTAAATGTTATCATATCTTACTTAAAAACGCTTAAGCGGCTATTATCAAAGCAACATTTCAAGTAAAAATTAAAAAAATGTGTTTTCTTTTCTACGACAACAAATGCGACAATTAAATTGTCAAGACAAGTTACAATTTATTATCATTGCTAACCTTCAAACTTATCAAGCGAATTTTTGCAATATTGTAAATATATAATACCCGGAAAGAATTTTTTGATAAAAATTACTCTGTCCTGGGCCGTTGCAAAAAATTGGTATTTTTTGTTTAAATATGAACGTTGCTAGACTATGTTTTACTCTATTATTGAGTAATTTTTAAAAGTCTTATATTTAATCGATTATTGTGAATATCTCATCTTAATCTATTAGTTTTTACCCCATGCGAATAATTTTTACTCCCCAATATACCATTCTTTTAAACCCATTAATTTTATGATGAAAAACTGTTTCTAATTCGAATAAATTTTCTTATCTATGGAAGGAATTTTTACTCTAAACTGCAGAGTAATCTTTCAGTAGTTTTCGTTAATCTTCGGTTAATATCGGCTTCGATTAAATGTATTTTATTTTGCTTGCGACAACTTACATGTTACGCACACAAACGTAGGCTTGGAAAAAAAGACGATCTCTTTATTTCTCTATAACTTAATATTCATTTTAAAATAAAAATAAAAATTTGTATCTTTTCTTTTACGACACAATACGAGTAATTTTTTTTTTATTCTTTTTTTTAAATATTTATTTTAAGTCATATTCTAAGCCAATTAGATGGTTTTTAGATTTTTGATAGAAATTTCAGCCTATTCATTGTAATTTTTATTGTAATTCAAAATAAATTTTATAAATTGAATCATCAACTTTTTATCATAACCTACGAGTAAAAATCAATCTAGAGAGAATTTATTAAGACAGCCGCTAGGGGTAATTTTTACTCTTAATTGTGAGTAAAAATTAATCTGATTGATTTTTACTCACTGAAAGAGTAGAATTTCGTAATTCAAAAGTAAAAAGTCGTAAGGGCCCAAGATTACTTGATTTAGAGTAATTTTTAGAATAATATGGCAATATTCATACGATAATTCTTTCCGTGTACTATCTGTTACCCGCCCGCTTAGTTCGGCATTGTGTAATGTCTTACGAAAAATTATAAATTTATTGGTAACCAATTACTCATTTTTGGAATAATTGGTACTATGTTTTTAAACAATTTTAAATTAAAAAAAAAAAAAAATTCTTATTTGATTGGTCAATAATTGCTCATTTTTTGAATAATTAATACTTCATTTTTCAGCAATTACCAATCTAAAAAAAAAATAGTTATTTTACTGGTCTCTAATTACTCATTTTAGAAAAAAATAAATTCTAAGTTCGATAGAAAATTATTATAACTCTCACAGTTATAAATTACTTCATTTTATATAATATTCACAAAGTTTTTATACAGCAAAAAAGTAATTAAACACTATACTTACTATCAACAGCCAATATTTTTGCAGCTGCTTTTGTTTCCTTATTTCGTCCCCTTTCTGGGTGAGCCTCGTAACTACTTTTTTTTTAATAATTAAAATTATGAGTCAAAAGCATTCTTTAGTACTGCTATTGCGTAAAAAAGACTTCAAATTTTATTAAATATAACGAAATGTTCGAAAGACTTTTGAATTTAAATATTTCCATTAAAGTACGTGTAACAGAATAGATGTTTTGACCGATTTCTAAAAAAAATTATAACTGCAGTTACGAGGTTTACCCAGAAAAGGGACGATTTGTCACAAAGCTTTTCCACGACAACTTTACCACACTTCCTACTCGGAGAAAAAAAAATAAGCTACTGTGATAAATATGACCTTGTGCAACTTTTATCACCATAATTATGTTACGTCCAGCTCAAATGCTAAACTTTGTATTTTTTTTTCATTATATTCAATTTTATTTCCTTGTAGAATAGCAGGCGACCAAATTTTAATTTCAAACAAATTCAGACTGGTAAGCAGAGATCGGCAAAAAAAAATTTTCATTTGCCATTTTTTAATTATTTCAGTCACCATAATATTAATTAAGAAATTTTGAATTGATCAAGAATAAAAAAATTGAGATTTTTTATTTTTCATTGTTTAGTTAACTAAAAATTACTACAATTTGATTCTTAATTACTTAAAAAATTAAATTTTTTTTTCAAAATAATTTTCATTAATAAAGTAATTAATAAAATTATTTGAGAATTATAGTATTGTTGAAGTAATTATCATTAAAAATGAAAATTTTTCCAATTACCAATTTTCATTATTTAAAAAATGAAAATTATTTCACTCAAAAATACTAATTATGAAAAAATTTCAAACTATTGTTCATTACAATTTTCGTAATTATGATAAATAATGGTGCTTGAATTACGAGAATTATGATCAGATAATAGTCAAATTATGAATCAAATTTATTGATCAGATTTTATAAATTCATACTCATGTTACACTTCGTCAGTACTCTAAATTCAAAATTATCATAAAAAAAAAAATCATCAAAAGCAGACACTTTTTATTGATTCATTTTTTTCCAAAAATCGTGATAAAACAAAAATTTTTCTACTTTTTTTTTTCGTTTTTTGGAAATTTTTTTTTTTACTTTTCTCTTTACCTTACATTTACTGAATAACTAACTCAAAAATGAAGAGAAATCCGAAAAAAATTAGTTTTTTCATTTTGGTAATGATTACACAAATCAAGGAACAAAACTTGTTCCCTTGATTGTTTTGTAAAACTTTGAGCAATCGGCCCGGACAAACGGTTTGATGGATCAATCTGAAAATTTCCAGGGTTTTTAGAGGTACATTAAGCTATAAAATTACTTGGAAACATTAACTTTTTTATCAATATTTGCAAAGTAGCAATGATTTGACTAAAAAACTAGAAAATGGCCATTTTTTAAGGGTTTTTCAAATTTATATTAAGGATGAAAAAAAATTTTTTTTTCAAAGAATCGAAAATGGATCTTGTAGGAAATTTGTTCAGTTTCTTAAACTGCCCTTTACATTACTGTGCGACCATTAGTTGCTTAGACATCGATTATCAAAGACAAAAGGACCCTTTTTTATTTGAAGGCTGATATCTCAGCAGCAAATTGTTCTACAGAGAAACAAAAAAAATCAAATTGTAGCTGAATAAATTTCCTAAACGAGTGAAAAATTGGTTTTTTCGAAAAAAATTTTCCCGGCTCCGTAGACCTAAAAAACAAAACTAAAAAATTTAGAAAAATTTTGGCTCAAGCTATTTCTTATGATTCCGCAAAGACCGTATCTCAAAAAATTATTTTGTCGGGAGATCTTCAAATTAGAGATTTCAAGCTTCAATTTGCTTTTTTTATTGTTTCAATACGATCATTTTTCACGAAAATACAGCCTTCCAAAAATCACTAAAAAATTTAGAAAATTTTCTTGTTCCTTTAATTTTTTGGATGAGTGTATTACTGGTGAACGTAATTTTCTCATAATTTATTATCGTTGATCAATATAAATTATCATAATTACGAAAATAGAAAATTGTAATGAAAAATAGTTTGAAATTTTTTCATAGTTAGTATTTTTAGGTAAAATAATTTTTATTCTTTAAATAATGAATAATTGGTAATTGAAAAAATTTTCATTTTTAATGATAATTACTTTAACAATTCTATAATTTTCAAATAATTTTATTAATTATTTTATTTATGAAAATTATTTTTGAAAAAAAATTTCATTTTTTAAGTCATTAAAAATTAAATTATAATAACTTTTAATTAATAAAATAATAAAAAATAAAAAATCATAATTTTTTTTTTTGCCGATCTCTGCTGATAAAACATAATGTTGTTTTGGATATGCTTTTAAAATAAGCCGAGGTTGTTAGTGACTCATTTGAAATTAAATAAAATAATGGAGGAATCTTATAAAACCTTTCCTTTTTTTTTTAAGTGCACTTTTGCAGATAACATTTTGGTATCTACGTAAACGTAGAACAAATACCCAAATGTGATTCTCATGACATGTTACTTGAAATATTCAATAATAATTTTAAACGAAATAAATTTTAACCGAAAGAATATTCAATAATAATTTAAATAAATTAATAATTTCTAGATGGAATAGTTTTCAATAGAAAGTTTGTAAATAAATAAAAAATTATGCAGATGGAGTAAAATTTAAATGAAAGAATAGGCAACCAACCATTATACAATAATTTTTAAACAAATAAGTACTTTCTGAGCAACACAATTTTCAATAATAATTCTTAAATAAATAAAACCAAATAATTATTAAAGGAAAGAATAGGCAAACGGCCATTCTACAATAATTTATAAACATAAAAGTAAATTTTAAATATAATTATTTCAGGATTTAGTGTTTTAAATAAATTAGAATTATTTTTATAAAAATATTATATATATAAATATAATACATTATTTATATATAAATAAAATATTATACATGCGGGTGCATGTATGGGTACCCGGGAAAAAATGATCAGACCTGACCATGCCTGTTCATGTATGATCAGGCCTGAAATTAGACCTGCCCGGAAAAAAATAATCAGACCTGACCATGCCTGTTTATGTATGATCAGGCCTGATCATACCTGTTCATGTCTGAAGCGTTAAATACGCTCGGGCTTGATCATACATGTTCATGTCTGTTCATATCTGTTCATGTCAGAAGCGTTAAATACGCTCAGGCCTGATCATATCGGTTTATACGTGGGCATGCCTGTTCATGTCTGATCTAGCCTGATATATGGGATTAAATTTAGAATCTTAGTTATAACTGAATATAACTAACTCAGTTATAATTATTTATAGCTAACGTTGTTATAATTAAATATAACATAGATAATTTCATATAACTATGAGTCAATAATTATTAGATTAGATATGAAATTTTGTTGACCAAGATTCTATCACGTATAAGATTTTTATTACTTGAAGTTCATATGAAACTTACTTTCCAAGTCAATCTCTTAGGTCAATGGGTAGCAGGTAAAACTTTCGAGCGCGAGGTCCATGATTCAAATCCTACACACGTCCGAATTTTCATTTAATTTTTTAAATTTTTTATAGAAATAATTATATATAATTGAATATAGTTATACATAATTATATATAATTATTTAGGGCCATTTTTTATCTATAATTTTTTTTCCCGGATGGGCATGAACAGACATGAACATACCTGATCAGACCCGGTCATTTTTCATATCTGAACAGAACTGAAGACTCATGCCTGTTCATATCTGATGCAGTTTTCCCCCAAACAATAGACGAAATGGGACCAACATCAAAAGAACTAAGGCTTTTGAGGCTTAAACTACTTTTTTAATTTTGACTCGGGATGACCACAAAACCGTAAGGGTAGCCTGGATAGCTAAAGCTGGGACTGAGTAATTTCAGTAGCCATGACTAAAAAATATTACTAAGTAAATATTGATGACATTGCGTGTGCGTTATTATTATTATCATTTTTTCAATAATTACTTAGTAATTGGAAGCAGCCGATTCGAGAACAATAAACAACATAATTACTACACAATAAAATTAGGTCGTTACCTTCGACGCAACAGCAATTATGATAAAGTGAGGTATCTACGTGACCAATGTTTCATGTATAAAGTATCTATTTATCGGTACACAGAAGCTTCAAGAGTCTCAACGAAACAACATTTGTAAGTTATAATAATTTTTAGATTCGAAATAATTTTTAGATGAGAAATGTATTCAAAACAATGTTTTCGAGCTCAAGGAACTCGAAAACTGCGGGAAGTTTTGAGGCTGGCCCGCAGGGTCAACTGACAGACCGATTTTTTTAAAGCTTTTAAAGCTTTATAAAGCTTCTCTTCTAAAGGTGCTTATAGTACAGGTTTAAGTTTTTTTTTTTTACTTTTTGAAACTTTATATTCATAAAATATCATGTGAAAATTTTAGTTTATTATTATTATTATTATTGTTTATTATTAGTTGCAACGTTTCGTCAATAATTAGCTTACCGGACCAAGATTAGCTGTAGAAGGGACTAGTATATCATTGTCAACTTCATGTAGCCTTTTAAGTCATTCGAATACTGCCCTGAATGAGAAAAGGGATTTGAAAAGATTTAAAACCCTCTCCATGTAATATTTGATAAATTACTTTATATCCTAACGCTTTCTGCCAAAAGCTTCTAAAAAAATGACGGTAGTCGAATTTCCAGTTGCTCTGATACCTCTCTGCCTGATATTTAATAAACTATTTTCAATTTTATCGTTTTCTTCAAGAACCTTCGGAGAAGACGTCTTGGTAGTCGAGCTCCCAGTTCCTCCGATATACTTTCTATTTAATACACACTTAAGAATTCCTGACCACGATGGAAATTTGATTATCGTCTTTAACATAGTAAATACTAAAAACTGGTTTGTCCATTTTTATAAATGTCCATATAGTTAATTCCACTAAAATAGAAGTTTATTTATTCAAATGTCCATTAATACAGATTTTATTTTTATAGGTGGTTATTTATACGAATTTCCATTTTCGTACTTTTCCTAAAATTCAAATTTCCATTTTTTCGATTGTCCATAAATTAATTTTTACATAAACCCATATGTTCATTTATTCATAAATAGTTTTTTTCAATTAATCATCGATACTTTTTTACGTTTATATTTATTTCTTAGATTACAGTTGTTCATTAAGCAAATTTTTTTTTTTTTTTAATTATACAATTTTTTTATTAATCATTTTTATAAATTACCTATTAAATTAGTTTCCTGAATTACATATTTCCAGTAATAAAAAAGTCCATTAATTTATTTAAACTTTTAAAAATTATACCAACTTAACATATTTTCCTCCGGGAGTATGTCCAAAAATAAAGTTTTTCTTTTTTTCAGTTGGCCACATGTACAGTTGTACAACTGCAATCATTTCCTAATTTCACATGTTTCCATTTGGATTAGTGTACATTTATACTTAAATTCTTTCATTGTTTTTCCCTAAATTTTAAATAACCATTTTCATAAATTCTCAAAAAAATTTATTTAAATGGCCAAAAATACAAAAGTACATTGAAACAAAAGCACCATAAGCAGGGATGAATTAATGACGCGCATTGCACATTTATCCCACCAGGGGCGCTTGCGCATTACCGGCCTAGTACAGCTGTCTTTTTTTTTTGCTAATTGGTAAGCCTGAATTTTTTCAATTCATATTTTTTTTATTTACATATATTTTTTCCCGCCATTTTTTTATTATTATTTTAATATTTCATAATAAATTAGCATTATGAGTCGTGCACTTTTGGATTTTCCAAATTTTTTACACTTTTCTCGGATATTTTACTCTCTAAAAATAAATCAGTGAAATTTTTTCAAATTAGACAATATTCACTGGGAACCAGCTATAAGTATACCACTGTTTGAATTAGTGGTATACTTATAGCTAGCTGCAGATATACTTCTACATGTAGAAATAGTGACTATTCACTGATTCGCGAGAATTTCACTAATTCATTTTCAGAGAGTATGTATTTACGAGAAAGTATTTTGACAAAAGTGTTTTCGAGCTGTTTGAGCTCGAAAACAGCGGAAAGTTTTTGGGCTGGCCTGCAGGGTTAGCTGGTTTACAGATTTTTCTTAATCATTTTAAATAATTTAAATTTAGAGGATTTAATTAACTGGATAAGTCAGAAAGACCTCGGCTTAAGGTTCTCCTTGAAGACAATGCTGAATATTCGTAGAAAATAAATAATTATTTGGTACATATTATTGTTACGTCCTGGTTGATGATTTGGCGCTGGCGTAGTTGAGCGGTTGATTTAAAATAGACGTAATGAAAACTTACATATAATTATAAATAATAATTTGTATAGGTTGAACAGCCACCATTTGGTGGTTGAAATAAACTGGTTGTTTGAATATAATATATTATTTTATATATATCTGAATCCGATTTATTCAATTGTAAAAGAATAGCTATGAATAATGTGTAAATATACAATTTAATCAATTTATAAATTTGTTTACGTACTCTTAACAATAACTTCAAAAGGGTGAGAACGAAGTTGAGTTTTTAATATTGAGTCTGACTGCTCTCTATGATTGTATGTTTCAGACTGCATTCTCTTGATCGAGAAAAACTAGCGTGAGTTTCTTATCAATACGAGGCGCTTGGGCATCAGGCCCGCGCATCGTTCGATATAGAGGGGTGGATCGAGATAAGCAATATTCTCGAATGATCCACTCTCCGTTCTCACGCTTTCTCCGTTTTTGTTATTAACAAATGAGTCACTTATCTATTAACAAAAGTTATCTTAGAACAAAATAGGTATTTGTGCAGCTGCACGTCTCGAGGATTTACTCGAGGCGTCAGCGCTTATTTGTACATAACAAATATTAAGAGAAAAATAACTTTATCAATATGTTTTAAATATTCTAAATAATATTATACTATTTTATATTCTATTATTTTATATTATTTTATTATATTATATTATTATATTATATTATATTATTATATAATATTATGTCCTATGATATAGAGTGACTTATTAATTATGCCACTTGCTAAATTATCAATATACATCTTAATTAATTAGTTAGTTAGGTCTCAGATCGGTCTCTAAATAATTAGTATTTAAAAAAATTGTCAGAGACATCTGACGAGCAGGCTGGGACGTAACACCTCCCCACCCGGTGGACAAGCGTCCCGCTTGTTTTGGGCCTTAGCTCTTGTTGGAAAAGTAATTTATTCTCTTTATTGTTTTAGTTGTAACTCTATTTTACCAATTTTCGAGTTTAAGAAATCTAAGTACCGACCTGTGACCTATGACTCGACGCCTGCTTTTTTAGTGGCGACATTAAAAATCCATTTTCCTTCTAATCCGTCTGTTTGTAAACCATGATAAACATTTTTATGGATTTTGAATGACGATGTTCTTTTTTTTCCTCTAATCCTATTTGTTTGAGGATTGAGATAAATTGTGCGTCACGTATGCCGCATCTGTGGCCAGAAAAATTATCTAAAAATTTATTTTTTTTGTAAAAAAAAAAAAAAAAAAAAAAATTTAATATATTCCTAAAATTATTTACCGTTTTTTTTTTTTTTTCTTTATTTAATTTAATTTTTTTTTATTAATTTTTTTTTTTTTTATTAAATTGTTTTAATAGTAGACTATATACGTATATAAAAAAAGATTTTACGAATAGGACGAATTACTAAAATTTTCGTGTGTTACGTCCGATTAATTTTTATAATTTTCAAAAACAATTTTTTTTTATTCATAAATTTTATAATATACAATGAACCACGTAAACAACGAAATATCTATTAAGGGAAATCTTAGTGGGGAGAATAATGCGTGCGCCGACCAAGATAAGAGAATTTTGGGCCTGAGAAACAAAAAAAAATTACTCGCTCTCGTCTGGCTGCAATCATCAAGGTGCGAACAAGTGGTCACAATGAAGAAAAAGAAAAAGAAAAGTGTAGTATAAATTAAACTAGTATATTAATTCGAAGCTCATCAAGTACTTACACAGGAAAACAGGTATAACAAAATAAAATCAAAATATTACATAAAATGTAAAAGTGTTCAGTTACATGAATATTAAAATTAAAATCCAAACACGTGTCATTTATAAGTAAAGAATGAAATAAATTTAAAATAATGTCCAATTTAGTAATGTCCAAGTTATAAAATTAAAATTAAAACACGTGTAATTTAAAAATCAGAATATTACATGAAGTTTAAAATTGTTCAGTTACATGAATTATAAAATTAAAATTAAAACACGTGTATATTAAAAATCAAAATATTACATAAAATTTAAAAGTGTTTAGTTACATGAATTATAAAATTAAAATTAAAACACGTGTATATTAAAAATCAAAATATTACATAAAATTTAAAAGTGTTTAGTTACATGAATTATAAAATTAAAATTAAAACACGTGTATATTAAAAATCAAAATATTACATAAAATTTAAAAGTGTTTAGTTACATGAATTATAAAATTAAAATTAAAACACGTGTATATTAAAAATCAAAATATTACATAAAATTTAAAAGTGTTTAGTTACATGAATTATAAAATTAAAATTCAATTACGTGTCATTCACAATTAAAGAATAAAATCAATTTTAAAATGTTCAATTTAGTAATGTCCGAATTATATAATTAAAAAATTAAAATTCGAACATATATAATGTAAAATCCAAATAGTAAATGTAATTTTTCAATTGTGTAATTAGGGTCGGCTGCTAGCCACCTAATAATTTTGTTATTAATCATGAATAACTGTTTTATGAGTTGACAATATAGTAGAAATTAAAATTCAAATATCGTATTATTAACAAAAAAATTAAACCTATCCTCCTTAATAAAAGGTCTCTGGGGTTCCCGGTCTATAGGCTTCGGCTTGGGCCAAATACCCATAAAACATTTATTTATGTCAATTTCTGACATAACAAATTGGCGCTCGAACAGGGACCTGAGATTGTTTTATTGAGGAGAATGGGAAAATTCGGGATTATCAATACGGGTTTGATTCGCGTGATCAAGACCGAAGTAGCATCAGTAACTTGGATAAAGTTTAAATCGAAAAATAGAATTCTAAAATAAAAAAAAAAAAAAAAAAAAAAAAAAAAAAAAAAAAAAAAAAAAAAAAAACAGAAAATAGTCGTTCAAGGCGTGAAATGAAACATTTCAATTAAATAATTTCATTTTTATATTGACCAAGAAATTGGTAATTTGTCAGGAATTTGTCTGGACACATGGATTGTATTTAAAGATTACTTTAGATAAAATTTTTGTTAAGCCTCACTAAGGTCAGAGTGGCAGCTGACGCATTTCTTATCGCCGAACTGCACTCTGAAAGTAGGACCTAAGTAAATAGTTCCGTTATAATGAGTTTTAAATATGTTTTAATGTTTGAGAAAATCGAAAATAATTCTGAAAACAATTTACGGAATCTAGATAAATGTATTGAATCTCTACAAAAAAAAATTTATCGCAAAACAACAAAAAATTAAACAATCTAACATAAAGGATAATGTTATAGAAAAGTAGAATAGTAAAACTTAAAATTAAATAAATTCAAGTTTCACAGTAAATATCAAGAAAATTAAAAATAAAATACAAAAGAATTCCGATAAAATAAAAACTTAATTGAATAAAAAGATTTGAAATAGAATGGAATTTAAACAAAACAAAAATCAACGTAATAAATTAAATAAACGTAAAAATAAATTAAATCAACGTAAAAATAGAATAAAATTCAGAAAAAAACGATTAAAAGAAAATTAAAATTAAATTAAGATTTAAAATGTAGCCACCTATAGTCATTGGTATAGAGTAGGCTGTGGCCATCTAGAATTATCTAATATATGAAAAACCCTAATGATCATCCAACTAAGAGCAAAAGCTTTAGACCAACTCACTTCAGATAAATATTTAATTAACTTTAAAATAATTGATTGTGAAAATAAGTAATTTTAAAAAGTATGACAAATGTATGGTCATAATTAATGCTGAAGTAAAACGTATAATTTAAAATGGTATTAGAAATAAATAACTAATTTTGAAAATATTTAGAGGAAAAGAAAATTTTTCGAAGATAAATATTGAATTTTTGTTTTCGAGTAAGACATAATTAAAAAGGGAACAAAATTTTTTTTTATCAATAAGAAATTTGAAAAACAATTAATTTTCGTTGGAAAACAGAGTAAAGAAATATAGAACACAATAATTTTTTTTCCTATCTAAGAAAGGTTTTGTAATATTTTGGGGACGATTAAAATTAAAATAAATAGGAATAATGATTAATAATAAAATTTATAAATGAAGGTAAAATAATATTCTTGAAAATTTTCAATTGAAATTTAATATAAAAATAAATTAATATGAAACTTTAAATGAAATATCAAAGAAAATTATTAAATTGTAAAGTTAATAAAACAAAGTATTAGATAATAGATCGTTGATGATCTTAAAAATTAACTGTAAAATAAAATTTTTAATTTGGTTTCGATTATGAAATTTTTTTCGAGCAATAAAAATGATTTAATAAATAAAATATGAATATTATGAAATAGGTTGATACCTTCCGATTAAAGGAAAAAGGTTTGATGAGTATTTTTTGAAAATTGAGAATAAAAAAAAAAAAAAAAAAAAAAAAAATAAAAAAAAAAAAAAATGATCAACTGAAATTGACTCATTGAAGTTACAGTAGAATCAGACTGAAAAATATAGTAAATTCACTTATTGGATGTAGAATCAAGTGAAAGGTTGGCATAAGTACTGGGTAGTATAGCGGTAGTACACTCGGCTGGACGTCGAGAGGGCCGAGTTCAAATCTCGGTCCAGTCTGTCTAATATTTTTCCTAATTCATGTTACATTCAGTGTTTTGAAAATTGGTACTGGATAGTATAGCGGTAGTACACTCGGCAGGATGTCGAGAGGGCCGAGTTCAAATCCCGGTCCAGTCCGTCTATTATTTTTCCTGATTCTCAGTGTTACATTTAATGAGTTGAAAGAATCAGTTAGTAGAAGCCACGGGAAGTGACGCTTGCTGTGAATGGTTGAGGCTAGGCTCATAATAAAAAAAAAAAAAAAAAATAAATAAATAAAGAAAAATAATTAAGATAGGTCCCATGAAAGGGAGGAATCTACTTAGCAGCGGTAAAAATGCCCAGGAGAGGTAGACCGTCTGTAGTTAGGATCGCGAGTAAAGGTAACCAGAGAGTTGGCCTTACCGGATTCACAGTAGTTAGGATCGCGAGTAAAGGCAACCAGGAAGTTGGCCTTACCGGATCCACAAAGTTTATGAAGATCTAAAAGGGTAGGGTAGTGCAACAAGCCAAAAGGGTGAGCTGAAAAACCTATCGGATCTTCAATAGTTGAAGTAAAATGAGCTAGCCAACAAAATTATTACAGTTGAGTTTCATTTTGCGAAGTTATACTAATAAATAGTTGACAAAACTTTTTCAATAAAATATAGAAATAATCAAAACCAAAGTAAAATTTTTTTTATGAAAGAAAAATGAATAGATAACTATATAACTTGCATCAAATAGAAGTTGTCAGTTTAGTAAAAATTTAAACGACTCATGTAAAAAAAAAAAAAAAAAAAAAAAAAAAAAAAAAAAAAAAAAAAAAAAAAAAAAAAAAAAAACCTACATGCAAATTCTTAAAGTTACGTCCCAGAATATAACTTAACATGTACTTCTCATGATAATATCTACGTTAAAAAAAGTAAAGACAATAAAAAGGTAGAATCAAAACACAAAATAAAATAGAATAAAATGTTATAAAAAAAAAAAAAAAAAAAAAAAAATAATAATAATAATAATAATAATAATAATAATAATAATAATAATAATAATAATAATAATAATAATAATAATAATAATAATAATAATAATAATAATAATAATAATAATAATAATAATAATAATAATAATAATAATAATAATAATAATAATAATAATAATAATAATAATAATAATAATAATAATAATAATAATAATGATATCACGAAAAATTGTATTGGAACATATAACATAAAAAAAAAAAAAAAAAAATTTTTGTACGAAAGAGCATATTACGAGCTGAAAAATTGTTTAAAGAAAAAAAGGTTGTACGGATAAGAAACTTACTAATGTAATAAAAATAGTTATTAAGTGCTGCGGAGGAGCTACCATCGTTCGACTCCACTAAACCTGAGAAGTCTACGCCACGGAACAAGACATCAAGAGGAACCAGTTACATAATAGAATGGAAGTAAGAAGAAGCAGATAAACAGCACACATCACCAGAAAATTGAAAAAATAAATCGACTTTTGAGGATGTAACGTCGCACTCATTTGGATTCGTGCTTCCGTCTAACAGCGGGGGTGTTACGTCCGATTAATTTTTATAATTTTCAAAAACAATTTTTTTTTATTCATAAATTTTATAATATACAATGAACCACGTAAACAACGAAATATCTATTAAGGGAAATCTTAGTGGGGAGAATAATGCGTGCGCCGACCAAGATAAGAGAATTTTGGGCCTGAGAAACAAAAAAAAATTACTCGCTCTCGTCTGGCTGCAATCATCAAGGTGCGAACAAGTGGTCACAATGAAGAAAAAGAAAAAGAAAAGTGTAGTATAAATTAAACTAGTATATTAATTCGAAGCTCATCAAGTACTTACACAGGAAAACAGGTATAACAAAATAAAATCAAAATATTACATAAAATGTAAAAGTGTTCAGTTACATGAATATTAAAATTAAAATCCAAACACGTGTCATTTATAAGTAAAGAATGAAATAAATTTAAAATAATGTCCAATTTAGTAATGTCCAAGTTATAAAATTAAAATTAAAACACGTGTAATTTAAAAATCAGAATATTACATGAAGTTTAAAATTGTTCAGTTACATGAATTATAAAATTAAAATTAAAACACGTGTATATTAAAAATCAAAATATTACATAAAATTTAAAAGTGTTTAGTTACATGAATTATAAAATTAAAATTAAAACACGTGTATATTAAAAATCAAAATATTACATAAAATTTAAAAGTGTTTAGTTACATGAATTATAAAATTAAAATTAAAACACGTGTATATTAAAAATCAAAATATTACATAAAATTTAAAAGTGTTTAGTTACATGAATTATAAAATTAAAATTAAAACACGTGTATATTAAAAATCAAAATATTACATAAAATTTAAAAGTGTTTAGTTACATGAATTATAAAATTAAAATTCAATTACGTGTCATTCACAATTAAAGAATAAAATCAATTTTAAAATGTTCAATTTAGTAATGTCCGAATTATATAATTAAAAAATTAAAATTCGAACATATATAATGTAAAATCCAAATAGTAAATGTAATTTTTCAATTGTGTAATTAGGGTCGGCTGCTAGCCACCTAATAATTTTGTTATTAATCATGAATAACTGTTTTATGAGTTGACAATATAGTAGAAATTAAAATTCAAATATCGTATTATTAACAAAAAAATTAAACCTATCCTCCTTAATAAAAGGTCTCTGGGGTTCCCGGTCTATAGGCTTCGGCTTGGGCCAAATACCCATAAAACATTTATTTATGTCAATTTCTGACATAACACGTGTAAAATTAATAATATTTTCTTTTTCAAAAAAAAATTTAAGATATAATGTTTGTAAGAAGTTTATGCTAAGGAGAAAAGAAAAATTAAAAAATCTTAAACTATTAATTGAATATGATTTCTTTTTGGTCTTCTTGTTGTAATTATTATTATGATTTTTATTTTCCTTTAACTCTTTTAAATATATTACTTTATCGTAGTGTATAAAAATTCCTTCATTTCTTTCTTTTTCTTTCTATTATTTAGTTTTTTTTCTTATTTATTACTTTTCACTTTTTTTGAATTTTTAGTATTGTTTTCTGAATTTGTTTATTAATGTTAATAAGTATTACTATATTATTGCAAAGATGTATCTATATTATATCTAAATATTTGTATATATTTAATTCTTAATATTACTTACGACTTTTCTGCCTTTATGTGCTAATTTTGTATATTTGCATATAATTTTTTTTTGTTTTCCTGCATTTTGCATATTTTCTTGTTTTTTTTTTCTTTTTTTTTTTGTTTTGCTTAAAATTCTATATACATTTGCATTAAAATTATCTATTAAATAACATATAAAGAAAAACTTAATCTACAAATTCTTAATTTTATATTAAAATTCTATTTGGGTCTATATATTGCTAAAAATAATTGTTTTTCTGTCCCTTTTATTTCTTATTTTGATTTTTCATGAAAATTTATAGTTAGAAAGCTTATTTAAAAAAAATTTCTTAGCATTATTACTCAATTCCAATTAATAGCAGATATTTTTGATACTATTATTCCTATTAAAAAAATTTGTGTATATAAAGGAAATTTATTCATTTATTATAAAAACTATTGACATGATGTTTGAGAAAAAAAAAAGTGATTCTAAAATTTATTTATTATTTAAATAATCAAAAAAAATTGTGTCTGGTCTGTTTGTGTTAATTTGTGTGGGAGACCAAAAAGAAAAGAGAAGAACAGGAAAGAAAGAAATATGAGAGGTACAGATTTTAATGTGTCTACAAAAAGACGCATGTGTATGGGAAGAAAGAACCTATTTATTTATAAGCTATTTTGGCTCTATCACAATGAATGATTTTTTTTTTTCCCGGTTTATATTCGATTTCTATATCATTTTTATCAGGAAATATTTCTGTAACTTTATACGGACCTAAATAATTATCATCAAATTTACCATCTCTCTGATTCTTTACTAAGAATATATTTTGACCTATTTTGAAATTTACTGGATTAATTTTTTTATTATACCGTACTTTGCATCTTTGCTTTGAATTTTCTAAATTTTGTCTTGCTTCTTTTCGTGATTCTAATAATTTAGTTGCGAGTTCCTTAACAAAATCTGCGTATGTAGGAATCTAATCTAGATAGGAAAATTTCGATGATAATCGTGCTTCTTTACCAAAAACTAATCTATACGGCGTGAATTTTGTACCTTCATGTACACTCGTGTTGTAAGCAAAAGTGGCATGAGGCAACCATTTATCCCAATCGTCGTGACTTGTAAAGTGTTTAATATAATCGGTTAAAACTTGATGGCTTGTTTCTAGAGAACCATTCGATTGGGGATGAAAAGCTGTTGTTTTTATTTGTTTCATCTTGAAAATTTTTGCTACGCAACCCATTACTTTACCTACAAAAGCTTGACCTTGGTCTGTTAAAATTACTTTCGGGCAACCGTGTTTTAATATAAAATTCTCGACTAATGCTATCGCGATATCTTTAGCCGTCATGGACACTAAAGGTATTGCAAAACAATATTTTGAAAGATCATCTTGCATCGTTAAAATATATGAATATCCGTTAGCTGAAGTTTTATTTGGTACTACTATATCTAATGCTAATTTATCCCATACTTCTGCGGATGTGTCTGTAATGACCATCGGCTGTTTTGTTTTTATCCTAACTAATTTATTTTTCTGGCAACTAATACATTTTCTAACGAAATCTTCCACATGCTTCTTGATATTATCCCAAAAATATTTCTGTCTAATTCTATTATAAGTTTTAGTTACTCCTTTATGTCCTGCTATTGAAGTTTCGTGATTTTCGGCTATTATTTTTTCTCTTTCCTCTACTAGAGGTATTATTATTTCATCTTTACAAATAATTATTTTTAAATCGCTACCTTTGAAAATTTCAGCAATAATATTTTTAATTTTCGTCCAAACTGTTTTTGATAAATTGCTTCTACCTTGAGAAATACTAACTGATTTTATTTTTGATTTTTCCATATATAACTTTAAATTTTTGAAAGCTTTACAATAATCTTTTTCAGTTGGTGTATCTCGACTATCACTTTGAGTTACTAACACAAGTACTTTCTTTTTAGATGTTCCCATTTTGATTACTTGACCTGTTTTATAATTAGTTAAAGGGCTTAATTTTAAATATCCTGACACTAAAAACTGTTTTCCGATTTCGCTTGGTACGGTACCATCGGCGTTAATAAAACATAAATAACAATTTTTCTGCATTTCTAAGTTATCTCTTGTTTCGTGTACGTTCTCGTTACTGTAGTCATTTGAAGTGTTTGAAATTATAGATATATTATTGTCGGAGTCTATTTCTTCATTAGATAAATTGTCGTTTGCTATTATTATTGCATCATTGTTTAATTTATTTTGATTTCCGTTTGAATTTAATTGTGTTGAATTTTTTCGTATGTCTATTTCATTATCAGATAAGTTTATTTGTTCGATTTGGTCAAAATTTTGGTCATTAAATGAATTTATTTGTTCTATCTGTTCGAAATTTTCGTCGTCAGCTGAATTTATCTGTTGATCGAAGTTCAGGTCGTTGAATGAATTTATTCGTTCAGGCGATTTTGAATTTCGATCAACAGGTGAATTTAGTGTAGTGTTTTGTGATTCTCTACGTGATGTAGTTTGTTGTGAATTTACTGGGCTTGTATTTTCGTTTATTATTGACAATCTATTATTAGTTCGTTTATAATTTAAATTTTGTTGACGTTTAATTGCTTTTAGAGTAACCATTATGTCTGGTAATTTGGGTTGTGAATTTTTATTATTTGGCTTTTTCGTTTTATTTTTAAAATTTTTCGCAAGGTGTTGTATTTTATTCGGAATCTGTTTTTGTGTATGTGTATGTTCGTCGTAGTCCGTACAGCATGAACATGTTTTGATTTTACGTTTTCTAGTCGATCTGCGTAATTCCGGTGTTACTTTATTAGTATGTGTTTGTTCTGCATCAGTACCGTGAGTTCTGTTCTTGTCTGATGCGTCTGTTAAATTTGGGTTTATTTTTGTAGTACTTGTTTTTGCCTTTCCTATATTTTTATTGGCTATTTTTTTCTGTGTTATTGTGTTAGTTTTTATGGTTGTTTTTTCGTCGGGTGATTCTATTGTCATGGGTTCAATTACAAAAGAATTTTCTCCTATGTCGTTAGTTGACATGTTTATATTGTTTTCTGGTTCGTTATGAATTACCGCAGAGACGTCCATAATTTTTGGATAATCGCCTCCTTCGTCAGAAGACGAAGGGATTGCACCTCCCATGTCTTTTTTATTTACGGATTTGGGTTTGACAGGAGTTCTTGGAGTGATAGGGATTGTTTCGATAGGTGATTCAGTACTAATGTCATTTGAATTTTCTGAATTTTTGAATAAGTCATTTCTGTCTCGTCAGTGTTTAATTCGTCGTCAGAAGTTTCTAGAATAATTATTTTTTCAATTTTCTTACTTTGTTTATTTATTTTTCTACGTGAACGTATTGTAGGAGAGGGTGTAAACTCTGCCATTTTAGTTGTCCTTTTGATTTGAGAAGGATTAAATTTATTTTTATTAATTTTTGCATTTTCCTTATCTGTTTGTATTTTTGGGTCTGGGTGTGTAGATGTAGCTTGTGTTCGTACGTTGGGTAATAATGATAATGGAGTATTCGTGGTTTTGCCACTTTCAAGTGTCTGTGGATTTAGAGATTCAGGTGATGGTGTTAAATTACGTGAATTTTTATGTTTTGGAGAGTTTACAGAATTATTAGAAATATAAGACAAACCGAAATCTGACATATCAGATTCGTCATTTAAATACGAAGGGTTGTCTTTAATGAGTTTTTTTCTCAGAGTTACAGCATCATACATGTCTCCTGATGACGACGATCCGTCAGAATAATCAGGAAGAGTAATTGATTTATCTGGTTCTGGATTTGATACGACTTTGGATTTAGAATTTTTATTTAATTTTGCATTCTCGTTAGATTTCCGTATGCGATTTGAACTTTCGTTAGAATTTACTTTATTTTTATTATCTTTATTTTGATTTTTAGAATTAAAGTTTTTATTTATTAAATTTGAATTTAGTTCTTGAGGATTATTTGTTTCCAAGTTTGTAAATATTTTATTATTTTTATTTTTACTTAAATCATCTTCGCTTAGTGATTCAGTACTCGAAAATTTTTTATATGGATTATATCGTCTGAGCTCAGATTTTTTCTTTTTTAAATTTTTATTTTTACCGATATATCCGTTTTTATTATTTTTAACTAATCGCCGGTCGTTAGGGTAGCTAATCCTATTGCCGTCGCTAGTAGATTTGACGACTGGGTCCGTAGTAACGTTACTGACTGGCCCAACCGCTTGAGTTTTTGTCTCAAGAATTTGACGTTTTTCGACCGAATCTTCTAGACCGACCGCTTGAGTATTTTGCTCAAGATTTTGAATTTTCGAATTTATTTTTCTAACTCCGTCGACTGAGTTAGTCGCAATTTTATTTTTATCGCGAATTATTTTATTACTTGGAGTAATTTCCTCTGAACTTGAATTATTATTTTTGTTAAAATTTGTAGATAATTTATTTTTCTCATTCTTCGAGCTACTTGACTCTGAATTTGTATTGTATTTAGGTTTCTTTTTAAAGACTTTACCATCGTCTGAAGGATCTGAAGTTCTCAACCTAGCGATTCCGGGTTTTCCAGGTCGCCATTTAATTTTAATTGGGTAAACTTCGCGGTTTTCAATTATTGGGTTACGCGATAAAGCATCCGCGTTTGTGTTTATTTTACCCGCTTTATATAACACGGTATATTCGAACTCTTTAAGCCGTTCTCTCCATCTCATTACACGCAATGTTGGGTCATTCATATTATTTACCCAAACAAGCGGTCTGTGATCGGTGACAAGAGTAAACTCTCTGCCATAGAGATACGGTCTAAATGTTTTCATACCAAATAAAGCTGCGACCATTTCTTTTTCGGTGGTCGAATAATTTTTTTCGTGTTTGTTGAGCACACGAGAAGCTGCTGCAACAATTGTGTCCTCCCCAATTTTGCCTTGTGAGAGAATTGCTCCAACTGCATAGCCCGAAGCATCGGTCGTTAAAATAAAAGGTTTCGAAAAATCTGGATATTGCAATATCGGAGCTGTACATAGTTTATCGCGCAAGGTTTCAAAAGCTACCTGATGTTCAGGCGTCCATGAAAATCTTGCGTTTTTGCTTGTAAGATCAGATAGGCACTTAGAGATTTTTGCGAAATCTTTGATAAATCGCCGATAGTAACCAGCAAGTCCAAAAAATTCTCTCACTTGTGTTGTGTTTTTAGGTGTTTTGAAACATTTGATCGCTTTAATTTTATCGGGATCAGGCTTGACACCGTCGGCAGATATAAGATGGCCTAAATAAATTACTTCTTTTTTTAGGAATTCACATTTATCGGCTTGTAGAGTTAAATTCGCACTTCGCAAACGTTCGGCTAATTTTTCGAATTTAGTGTCATGTTCTTCTAGAGAACGTGCGTAAATGACTATATCGTCTAAGTAAACAAAGAGATCTGCTCCTTGTAACCCGCGTAACACTAAATCCATTAACCTTTGGAACGTTGCTGGAGCATTTTTAAGTCCAAATGGCATTCTATTAAATTGATAATGACCATGAGGAGTTGAAATGCTGTTTTGTGCTTATCTTTAGGATCTACTTTTAATTGATGAAAACCCGATTTTAAATCAAATACTGAAAAATAAATCGCACCACCTAATTGATCAAGAATATCATTTATCAACGGTAGTGGATATGCATCTTTAACAGTTTTATCATTTAATTTACGATAATCTATAACTAAACGCCATCTTTTATTGCCTTTTGAATCAGCCTTTTTAGGTACGATCCATAAAGGGGAATTGTATGGTGAGGTCGAAGGTTCGATTATATCCATTAACATTAGTTCTGTAATTTGTTTTTCTATTTCGTCTTTTTGTGCGGGAGGGTGTCTGTATTGTCGGGTATTTACGGGAACGTCATCGGTAGTAGGTATAGTATGAGTCGCTGTCTCTGTAGCGCGCAGTGGTTTTCCAGGAATGTGCAATAGGTCAGTGTATTTCTCTACAAGAGAAACTATTGCTTTACGCTCTTCCTCATTCAGATGTTCTAAACGCAAGAGTTTTAACACTTTATTGACACGACTTTCCCGGGTCCTGGTACTGTTATCGTATCTATCCGTGTCGTCATGCGTCAAGCTAGTATCCTCGTCTTCGCTTGTCCCGAAAGGGTATAGAGGAATTACGGGTACTTTTACTTTAACATCTTTATTGAGAGTATTAATTGCGTACAAATGAGCGACACCGTTATTATTACTCACTAAAGCTTCGCCCGCGTAGATACCGTTTTTAAATTCGATACGAGGTGTATAACCCTCTTTAAGTTTACTATCTACTCGAACGAACATTCCCGTTTTCGTTCGAGCTTTTAAAACAAAATATTCTCCTTCTGTTAATGATATTTGTATATTATTTAAATGTTTAAATGTTACCGTATTGTCTAGTAAATTTATTATTCCGCCGTGTTCTTGCAAAAATTCCATGTCAAGTATGCCCGTATAATCTAAAGTAAATCCGTCTGGTATTACATGAAAATAAGTATCTTTATTAAAAATTTGTATTTTTATTCTACCCAAAGTGATAGCTTCGGAGACATCGTTTAATTTGTAACAATATGATTCATCGATTAATTTTTTATATTTTACTTCCCCGTATTTTATTAAATTTAAATTACATCCGGTGTTTGCTAAAATTTTCCCATAGTTAGATATTATATCCTTAGATCTAAACATAATTGACGTAGGTTTATAATCAATTGACATGGCACCCACGGAATAAGTTTCTGTCGGTATTCTTAGTTTTTGTTTAAATTTTGGCGCTGAATTACTACGTTTCCCATCGGAGCGCCGACTCGAGGGAACGGTTGGTCATTTCCCGTACCTGTACTCAGTTTTGCATTTAAACCATCGCGTTTTCCTTCATTATAAATTTTTTTACGACAATTATTTACTGAATGACCATTCATTTTACAATAATCACATTGAAGAATATTTTTGTTTATAATTTGGTTAGATTCAATACTCTTTCTTTGAATTAAAATTCTACATTCCTCGGTATTATGATTGTTTCTTTTGCAAAAATTACAAAACTTATTTGGGTTGTTTCGATTTTGATTATTAACCTGTTCCGATTTTTCACGACTGTTTCTGTTATAATTTTTATTAAATTGCTGATAAGGATTCAAATTTCGAATTTGGTGATTATTTTGGTTAATTGTGTTGTGTGGGTTTGGGTCTTGGATTGCGAAACGATTTTTATATGAATTATTATTGAATGGTTTGAAAAGTTTATTTATATTTTTCATTTGCTGTAGTTTTTGTTCCGCTTTAATTGCTGCAGTAGCGGCTGTAGCAAGATCCGCAAATTCGTCATTGTGTAAAAATAAAGCAAGTCTTGGTTCTAAACCCGAAATAAATGCTTGTACCGCGGTTTCTTTAGCTAAAACTATTTTTTCATCTTTACTATTACCGCCTGTATCTGCGATTTCTGAGCAAGTGTCCTGTAAATGTTTATTCACTCTATGGTAAAAGTCCATTACGCGTTCGCTCGATTTTTGCTCTGTCGTTAAATTCTTTTAACCAAACTGAAACTTGTTTGCTTAATCTAAAATTTAAATTTAAAAATGCAATAAATTCGTCTATTGTTTTTACGTTTGACCCGCTTACTCTAATTAAAGGTTCGCCTTTACATTTGGATTTTAATATTCTAACGAGCGCGTCTTCGTATATTTCTCTTATATATTCTTTCGCGTCCTTGCATGCCTGTATGAATGATTCTACTGGATAACTTATACCATCAAAGTCTGGTATAGTTTTGAAAAATTCTTTGTAATCGAATTTGTTATTTGCAGTTAAATTATTCGTTAAATTAAGATTGGGAGGTAATTGGTGTGAAGCACCGACAGGTGGGTTTCTTTCAAAATGTATTCTTAATTGTTGAGCGATAGCTGCTTGACAATTTTCTTCAAATTTATTTTTCATTTCAAGTTTCTCTGCTAGTAATTGTTGAATTTGAGTTTTTAACGCTGTAACTTCATTTTGGGTTTCCGTAAGGGAAATTTCCATTTGTTCAAAACTCATTTTTATTTATATAAATATTTAAAAAGACAGGAAAAAAAAATTTTAACAATATAATTGACTTACTACTTAGTTGTTTACAGGTTTGAATTTCAGATGAATCAGTAGTTGTAGTCGATACGGAGATCTTCGTTGCCGTCGGAAGGTTGAGGGAAACACGTTGAGCAGGAATGTGCGATGACTGTAGACTTCTCAACTGTAGTTGATGTTGAACTGCGTCCGTCGGGCGTCGTGAATGATATTGGTAGTTTTATTTTATTTTAAATTTTAATTCTTCATTAACTTCACTCACTTGAATTTTATTATGAATTTTATTTTTAATTCACAAAATTTTATTTTTTTTCTTGATATATTTGATTTTTATAGATTTATATACTTTACTTTTTTTTTTTTTTTTTTTTATTTATTTATTATTTTATTTGAGAGCAGAAAAAAAAATTTAATTTCAGATCTTGAATAATAAAAAAAAATTTTGAATTTTCAATTTAAATGTTCGACGTAAAATTTTTGTTATTTTATTTGAATTATTTTTGAATTTTTAATCTCAATTATTTAGATTTTTATTATTATTTATTCCACTCACTTCAATTCTCACTTAACTTTTCACTTTTGTTTCACAATTTTACTTTAAGAACTTGATATCAATTTTTTGTAAAAAGAAAATTTTCGGATTTTTGAGATTATACCAGTCTATTCGGGGGCTGCCACCAATTTTAATTATATATAAGTTGTTACGTTCTGGTTGATGATTTGGCGCTGGCGTAGTTGAGCGGTTGATTTAAAATAGACGTAATGAAAACTTACATATAATTATAAATAATAATTTGTATAGGTTAAACAGCCACCATTTGGTGGTTGAAATAAACTGGTTGTTTGAATATAATATATTATTTTATATATATCTGAATCCGATTTATTCAATTGTAAAAGAATAGCTATGAATAATGTGTAAATATACAATTTAATCAATTTATAAATTTGTTTACGTACTCTTAACAATAACTTCAAAAGGGTGAGAACGAAGTTGAGTTTTTAATATTGAGCCTGACTGCTCTCTATGATTGTATGTTTCAGACTGCATTCTCTTGATCGAGAAAAACTAGCGTGAGTTTCTTATCAATACGAGGCGCTTGGGCATCAGGCCCGCGCATCGTTCGATATAGAGGGGTGGATCGAGATAAGCAATATTCTCGAATGATCCACTCTCCGTTCTCACGCTTTCTCCGTTTTTGTTATTAACAAATGAGTCACTTATCTATTAACAAAAGTTATCTTAGAACAAAATAGGTATTTGTGCAGCTGCACGTCTCGAGGATTTACTCGAGGCGTCAGCGCTTATTTGTACATAACAAATATTAAGAGAAAAATAACTTTATCAATATGTTTTAAATATTCTAAATAATATTATACTATTTTATATTCTATTATTTTATATTATTTTATTATATTATATTATTATATTATATTATATTATTATATAATATTATGTCCTATGATATAGAGTGACTTATTAATTATGCCACTTGCTAAATTATCAATATACATCTTAATTAATTAGTTAGTTAGGTCTCAGATCGGTCTCTAAATAACTAGTATTTAAAAATAGTCAGAGACATCTGACGAGCAGGCTGGGACGTAACATTATAATGAATCCAAATATTAAATTTATTCGATTTTACGTTTTTAAGACCATTCTGTAAATTTACAGCTTATTTTTCTGAAAAATTAACTTGAAATTTTAAATGAAACTTTAGTCTCAGCACGCAACTTCTTATTTCAGTAGCATTAGAACTAGTATCTGACTAGAAATTTTGTTGAGGCTTGCCGAAAAATCAGTTTGGCCCGAACTAGGCTTGCCTAAGTAAGACAAGCCTGATTCGTATCTAATTAGATTTTCATGAGGCAAAACGAACATTGGCATGCCGAAAAAATTCCAGGTTCGATTGTGATCACAAAACTCTGTAGCATTGCCGAAGTACGGCATACTATTGGAATGCCTGATTGCACACTGTTAAAAATTTCTTTGGTAATTTTACAAGAAATGTGTTGGAAGTCAATTGCCAACGCAGTTTTGTGATTGAATAAAACCAGTGTTGTAATTTTACAAAACATTTTTTACAATTTTTGTTTTGGAAAATTGCAAAACAAAAGTACTAATCTTACTAAACAGATAATAAAAAAAGTTTTGTCAATTTTACACAACGAATGTTGTAACTTTCGAAAATAATTTAATTGCAAATTATTTGTAAAATCAAAATCTGTTACTATTTTAATATAAAACGTTCAAGAGGTCACACGTGTTGTAAAATTGCAATACCTACTGTTGAAAATTTCTGTCGTAATTTTACAAAACATTTTCCACTGTATTTGCCTTGGAACAATTTAGTAATTTTACAAACAATTTTCGATATCAGTCGGTTCCGGAAAGTTGCAATATCTCACTTGAGTTTTACAACACATATAATGGCTTTCTTTAAGTAATTATACATATAGTATTGTAATTTTACAAACATTGAAAAAAAAAGATTTCTTTTTAATTTTTTGTCCAATCATTTTGGCGATGCTAGGAGTATTAGATATGCGATATATTTTTTTTTCCATTTAAATAACATGGGAAAAAAAAATGTTAAGTTTTGAATTTTATACCTCGGCAATGGCTCATTGTACAGATGAGCTTAAGATATACTTTTGTAGGGAATTAAACGCTCGACAAAAAAAGTCTCTTATTATTTTTTGATAAATTCGCCTGTTGAAAAGTTATTGGAGCTTGAAGTCAAATTTATAGTAAATATCGAGATTTTTCTACTTTTTCGGCAAAACTATCAGACATATCACAAAATATTTTGAGACCTTTTTTGTAGAAAATTTTATTCCCTACAAATTATTTTGAATAAATTTTTTTCGAATTCCACATAACTTTCTAGTTATTTCCATTTTAATGTCAAGCTCTTAGAATCGATTTGAACACTATTTTTTTAAGAGCTTGATATTAAAATGGAAATAACTAGAAAATAATGCGGAATTCGAAAAAAGTTTATTCGAAACAATTTTTAGGGAATAAAATTTTCTACAAAAAAGATTTCATGACATTTTGTAATAAGTCTAATAGTTTCGCCGAAAAAGTAAAAAGATCTCGATATTTACTATAAATTTGTCTTCAAGCTCCAATAACTTTTCAATAGACGGATTTATCAAAAAATGATAAGAGACTTTTTTGTAGAGCGTTTAGTTCCCTACAAAAATATATCTTGAGCTTATCTGTACAATGAGCCATTGCTGAGGTATAAAATTCTAAGCTTAAAATTTTTTTTTTCCCCATGTTATTTAAATGGAAAATAGAAAATTATGATTCGCGACCTCTAAATATCAATATTAAGAGCTCATATTTTCACAGGAACTTTATTTTGACGTCCTCTGACAGAATTCCACGGCCAATCAAAAAAAAAAAATATTAGGCTATTTTTTTGACACACCCTAATAATCATATATAATTTTTTTTACTCGGGTAGTTACTCAACTAAGAATTTCAGTTCGTTCTTTATTAGCTCCGGATTAGGCATGCCGAATTCCGAATTCGCGCCAAATGAGGCAACCGCATAAGGCTCGCATCATAAAAATAACGCACTTCCGGACCTCTGAATAATTAGGAAAGCCGAATTCGGCACTAATTCGGAAACCGAAGTCACCCTGAAAAACCGTAATCTATCTGTGAAAAATGATTATATATAGAAATTGGCAGTATATGGTCATGTATGACGGTAATAATATAATTTTGTTTTACTAAATTAAAAAAAAATTTTTTTTTTTTTATCGTTTAAAATTATTTTTGCAGAGCAGCTTATCATCAAATGTTCTAATTTAATGTTACTTCAATTTTCAATCGAATTAGAAATTTTTAATTCAAGCAAAAACACGAAACTTATTAACGACCGCTGTTGTGGGATTCGAACCCGAGACTAGGAGTGTGCGAATATTCGAATTTACGAATTATTCGTCTCAAATCGAATCGAATAGTTCGAATTATTCGAATAATCTGAATTAAAACCAAATTATAAACTCATTATTAAATTAAAGAGGAATTTGTATTCGTCGTATTTATTAAAATTTTTTTTTGTTTTTTGATACATTTTAATGGGGAAGAATTAAATAAGATACTGATTCTGGTGTTAAAGAAGTTCTTCTCTGGATTATCAAATCTCCTGCTGAAGAAAATAATCTTTCCCTTTCGATAGATTTAAAGTACATAAAAAAAATTTCAGTTGCCGTTAAAACAAAAAATTTTCACTTTCGCTGGCAAAATGGGGCACCCCTAAATAAAGGTGAAAAAAAAAATTTCTGCATCCCGACTAGAAATTTTAGTAAGGCGGTGATTTGGCCCAAATAAGGCATGCCAAAGTCCAAACTTGCGGCAAGTGAGGTACCCAAAGTAGACCCAAATTTGGGATGTAACGCAGTGCCGAGGCTCTAACAAGTGTGGCTTCCTAATTTGGTTGCAGTTTGGAAGCCAAACTTGCCGGTGATAACCTAAGCCTAATTTGTCCCAGCTTTGGCTTCCTAATTTGGTTGCAATTTGAAAGCCAAACTTGCCGGTGATAACCTAAGCCTAATTTGTCCCAGCTTTGGCTTTCTAATTTGGTAGCAGTTTGGAAGCCACACTTGCTGGTGATAACCTAAGCCTTATTTGCTCCAGTTTTGGTTTTCTAATTTGGTAGCAGTTTGGAAGCCACACTTGCTGGTGATAACCTAAGCCTAATTTGCTCCAGCTTTGGCTTTCTAATTTGGTAGCAGTTTGGAAGCCACAGACTTGGTTTTCTACTTCGATATAAGTGTTTGGTAACCCTTGCTAGTGATATCTTCATCCTAATGTGTTAATTATGAATCTTAAGCTTAACATTTATAAAAATTTATATTTTGTTTGAATTATATTTTGAAATTAAAAACAAAATGTAATATTTTTTGTACTGTTAATATTTATTTATTTAAAATAAACAAAATGAAGCAAAGTAACATAATAATGATTGCTTTATGGAATGATGTTTAAAAAAGATTGAAACATCGAGGAAGAAAAAAGATATGTGTTAACATAACAGTAAATGCACGCAAATGGCAATAATTGAGATTATTTATATAGAAATATGAATGTTTCTAGTAAAATATTATATGAAAACTGATAAAATGAAATAGTTAATTTTAAAAAAAGGTTAATAGTTACTAATTTATTAATAATTAATTAACTAGTTAATTAACAATTAATTAATCAACTAATTAATTAATTAACTTATAAGTAAACGTGTATTAATCATTCTCATTTGATTTTTTAGCATCATTTTCTTGTTGAGGGGTTTTTTCTTTATCGGATGAATTTCCTGCACCCAAACGTTCGTCAGCAGCTGAAGTTTTATTATTATTTTTTTTTTTTCGTTCACTTCTTCCACCTTCCCAATCACCACAGTGATTTAAGACCGAAGAGATGCTTTCATTTATTGCAGCATCTGATAAGGGATCGTCCACCGACTTCGAAAATTTTTTCACTATGATTTCTAAAAAAAAAAAAAAAAAAAAAAAAAAAAATTATCAAATGTAATACATCAAGTCGTATATTTTTACTAATATTTATCTATTAAGTACCTTTTATGAGATTATAAAATGGTGTATCAATGAAAATCTTTGGTCTCTTCTCATTTGCTTTCTTTAAGTTAAACTTTAGGGCTACGTCACGAGACATTCCTAAGCGTATCATAAGTGTCGTGCTTCTAATTAAAGCTTGATTGGGATTAGCCAACGATGTGAGCCTGCGCGCCTATCAAAACATATTATGATTTAAATGTGTTAAAAACAAAAATTCATTAAAAAAAGTAAGTTAAAAACTGGTTAAAATTTTTACAATTTTGTTCCCTCGCGGTTCTGAAACCACGGTGAAAACACGGTGAAAACACCGTGGAACCACGGGGGAACACTGTGGAACCACGGTGGATATCACCGTGGTTTCACGGTGTGTTTGTTCCATCTGCCCACCGAGTAAACACGGTGATTACACGGTGATGTCCACAGTGTTAACACGGTGTGTCTACAGTGGCAACACGGTGTTTACACAGTGGTTTTACGGTGTGTCCATAGTGGCAACACGGTGTTTACACAGTGGTTTCACAGTGCGCCCACGGTGGTTACACAGCGTTTACACAGTGGTTTCACGGTGTATCCACGGTGGTAACCACAGTGGCAATCCGGCGTTTACAGATTGGTTTCACGGTGTATCCACGGTGGTAACCACAGTGGCAATACGGCGTTTACACATTGGTTTCACGGTGTATCCACGGTGGTAACCACAGTGGTAACACGGCGTTTGCACAGTGGTTTCACGGTGGTAACACGGTGTTTACGCAGTGATTTCACAGTGCAATCTCGGTGATTACAGGTGATTTGTCAAAAAATTTCCCGAAGCTTATTAAATTGAATCCTCCGTGTTTTCAATAATGGGTTAAATTATTTAAAAAAAAATTTTTTTCGGATTGAACATTAAATTAAAAAAAAGTTGTCAAATTTAGAAAAAATTATTTTGTTTATAAAATTACAAATCCTTTCACCACATGAAGAGGATTTTTTTTTGCAGAGAATCAAATTTCCTGAAAAATCTTTATTTGAATTTTTAACTGTAAATTTCGTAACTTAGTCAACATCAACTAAAAACTCGAATTATTATTAAAAAAGCAATTTTTACAACCAATACAGAAAAAAACTAGTGTCAGTAAAATAACCCTGTAAACTTTTGAAGAACATTAAACTGCCTAGAAAATACCGCAAACGGCGTCCTGACAACCTGAATTGCGGCTAAACTATGGAGAATCGAAAAAATTATCCTAACTTTCCTATGTACTTTAAATAGAAAACTTCAAAATGTATAGTACATGAAATTAAAATTAAAGGCCAAAACATGCAGAGAATTTTCTTTTTAATGTTCACGACAACATTTTGAAATGGGATCGGAGAAAAAAAAATAGTCGTTTCAAATTTATTGTAATATTAAATAAGAATTTTTTAAATTTTATTATTTGTTATATTAATTCATCATAATTAGATACATGTGGAGAACTTATTGGAGTGTTGGGTTCAGAATTTTTTTTGGAACGTAAGGTCTTGCGGCATTCCTTGAAAAGATCACTCATCCAATCTTTTAAATAGATAAAAATGTCGTCAGATGACCCTTCGGCATATTTAATCGCTCTTCGATTTTGTAAGTGTAAGCACAGGTCTACAACAGAAGAAGTAATTTATTTTTTAATAATTCAAAGAAAAGTAACAGAATAACGTCTTTAAAAATAATTTATATACATTAGGGTGTGTCAAAAAAATCGACTAATGTTTTTTTTTCAAATGGCCACGGAATTCTGTCAGAGGACGTCAAAATAAAGTTCCTGTAAAAATATGAGCTCTTAATATTAATATTTAGAGGTCGCGAATCATAATTTTCTATTTACCATTTAAATAACGTGGGAAAGAAAAATTTTAAGCTTGAAATTTTTTAACCTCGGCAGTGGCTCATTGTACAGATGAGCTCAAGATATATTTTTGTACGGAATTAAACGCTCTACAAAAAAAGTGTCCTATCATTTTTTGATAAATTCGTCTGTTGAAAAGTTATTCAAGCTTGAATTCAAAGTTATAGTAAATATCGAGATGTTTTTACTTTTTCGGCGAAACTATCAGACTCATCACAAAATTTTATTCAGTCGTGTTTGTAGAAAATTTTATTCCCTACAAATTATTTCCAATAATTTTTTTTCAAATTCCGCATAACTTTTTAGTTATTTCCATTTTAATGTCAAGCTCTTAAAATCGATCAGAACACTATTTTTTCTAAGAGCCTGACATTAAAATGGAAATAACTAAAAAGTTATGCGGAATTTGAAAAAAAATTATTGGAAATAATTTGTAGGGAATAAAATTTTCGACAAACACGACTGAATAAAATTGTGTGATGAGTCTGATAGTTTCGCCGAAAAAGTAAAAAGATCTCGATATTTTCTATAAATTTGAATTCAAGCTTGAATAACTTTTTAACAGACGAATTTATCAAAAAATGATAAGACACTTTTTTGTAGAGCGTTTAATTCCCTACAAAAATATATCTTGAGCTCATCTGTACAATGAGCCATTGCCGAGGTTAAAAAATTTCAAGCTTTAAATTTTTCGTTCCCACGTTATTTAAATGGTAAATTGAAAATTATGATTCGCGACCTCTAAATATCAATATTAAGAGCTCATATTTTTACAGGAACTTTATTTTGACGTCCTCTGACAGAATTCCGCGGCCATTTGAAAAAAAAAAAAATGTCGATTTTTTTGACACACCCTAATATACATATTATATAAACACTAGGGTACTCGTTTCCGGTGAAAGTTTTTTCTTTGTTGCTTATCAAGCAAAATATTGTTCTTTATGCTGAAACAAAAATTTCTGCCAGGTTTGAGCTCTTAATGTAATCCTAAGTATTTTCCATTTGATTTCGAGGATTTCACATTTGAAATACACGTAAATTTAATTAATATTTTTTTAACTTTCTAATACTCAGCTACATTTTATGACATCAAAGCACCATTCGTCTTAAATTGCAGGAAACTTCGTGTTCTTCAAAAGTGCCCGTAGTAACTTAGCTGTTATTCAAGAAATTTCAATTCTGTCCGTTGCAGAAGTCGTTTTCATATGAAATTAACCTTTATCGGCATGCAGAACGTAAACCAATAAAAGTACACTAAAAATGTTAAGGAAAGTTTTATAGGAAACTTAATTCCCTTCAAAAAAATCCTATGAGACAAGTCGCTAAAGTTCATAGTTTTCGAGTTCTAGTTATTTTAATAATTTGAATAATACAATACAAAAAAAAAGTACACTTGACCTTATTTTTCAAATTATTAAAATTACGTCAACTCGAAAATTATGGACTTTTCCGATATGACTCATAAGACTTCTTTTGAAGGAAATAAAATTTGCTATAAATTTCTCCGTAACATTTTCTATGTATTTTATTGGTTTACATTCTGCAAGCCGATAAAGATTGATTTTATGGGAAAAATGACATTCGCAACGGACACAAGTGAAACAGCTTCAATAACAAGTAATTTATCATGGGCACTTTTGAAGAACACTAAGGTCCCTCTAACTTGCGACAAACGATGCTTTGATATCATAAAAATAGCGGAGTATTAGACAATTGAAAAAAAAAGTAATTCAATTCCAAGTATATTCAATGGAAAATCTTTAAAATCAAATGAAAAATACTTAGTAATACATTAAGAGTTCAAACTTAGTAGGAATTTTCGTTTCAGCAGAGAGAACAATATTTTGGTTGATGAGCAACGAAAAACAAACTTCTGCCGGAAATGAAGCACTATAATAAATACATACATATTAGGGAGGTTCAAACAAATAATTTAATTTTTTTTTCGCTCTTACCCCATGAATTGTTAGTGGTTTCTGAGAAAAACATCTTCCCAAAAGATAGGCTCTCTAGCTGAACTCTAAGAGGTCGCTATTTTAATTTTAATTTCTCATTTGATTAACATGTAATACTTTACTTTTTCATTAAAAGTGTAATCAATCGTAAGCTGCTGAATATTTTTCAAATTAATACAAAGATCTTTAAAGTCGATTCCTCAAGCTTTTCGAAACGCTGTGATAAGTCATAATTATCATATTTGAAATTCCGATTGAAACTATCTGGATAGTATCGACTTTGTAGTTCAAAATTAAATTGTTAATTTTAATTTTTTTTGCTAGCTTCAATTGGCGATAATCTTAACTTATCATAGGGTTTTGGAATGATTGATGCAATCAGATTTGCAGATCTTTGTATAAATTTGAAAAATATTGAGCAGCTTACGTGTAATTACACTTTTAATGAAAAATTAAATTTTTACATGTTAATTAGATGGTAAATTAAAATTAAAATAGCCACCTCTTAAATTTGAGTTAGGAAACCTATCTTTTGGGAGGATTTTTTTCTCGACAACCATTAAAAAATTACAATTTAAGTACCAATCCGAACTCTTCATAATAGTATTAGGATTTGCCTCAATCCATTTTTTTATTTTTCATTTTAATAACACGGGAAAATTTTTTTTTGTTCAGAATTTTTTAGCTCGCAAGCCAATCAACGGATTTTTATGCACGATAATTATTTTTGTAGGAAATTGAACGCGCTACTAAAAAAGTCTTTTATTATTTTTTGATAAGTTCAAATTTTCAAAAGTTACTTGAACTTAAAATCAAATTTATAGTAAATTTCGAAATCTCTTTATCTTTGATTTTTACTTTTGATATTGAAATCAAAATAATTAGAAAACAATGCGGAATTTTGAAAAATTTTATTCGAAATAATATGTAAGTAATAAAACTATCTACGAAAAAGTTCCCATGACATTTTGGGATAAAATTGATAGTTTCAACAGGAAAAGTAAAAAGATCTGAAAATTTACTATAAATGTGACTTCAAGCCTAAATAACTTTTGAACAGTTGGATTTATCAAAAAACGATAAGAGACTTTTTTTGTCTTTAGAACGTTGAATTTCCTACAAAAATAATTATCCAGATTGGCCACAAAGAAACAATTTCAATATTCCTCGATATTTGCCCGTTTTTCAATAAAGTTTTTACACATTTCCCTGATTTAGAAATTTAATTCGTATCAATAAGAAATTCAAAGTTTTTATTACATTTTCATTGTCAATAATTAAAATTGATAGTTAAATCATGCTCGAAAGTGAGAAATAAAGTCAAAATAAATTAACATGGCCTACTTTTGATTATTCGATGTTTAAAATATCCAAATTACAATATTTAATGAGAAATTTTATGATTATAAGAATTTCAAAATACACCAGCCACAAGAATTAAGGGATGATAAAAAAATTCAAAGGGTTATACACATACCTCTAACTTCTTTACGTTGCTCAGCTGTTACGATTTTCGGAGTTTCTGACTTTGGCTGAGGCTTCAAGTACATGAATCTCATTTCCTCTGGTGGCCATAAATTTCTCATCACCATATTTGCCCGTTTTCGCATGGTGTTACATCTCAAAATTTTGGCTAGTTGTTCCATCGAAAACGTTTTGTTGTTGATTAATATAAGCTAAAGTAAGTAGAATGATACATATTAAAAAATTGTATGATATATTAGTCAATACACTAATAGATGAAATTCACTGGTATATCAATAAACTTTACTCTCATAACATTATCATTATTACACTAGAAAACTAAGTATGTAGTCAAAATTAACACACTTGCTAAATAACATTGAAACGCTTTTTGCAATCTACAGATTTTTAACATACCATGAAATGTGTTTCAAATGACTACAAAAAACTATAGTTTTACTTATAGCCTAAAACATGGAACATATGTAATGGGTGTTGAAAAAATATACTTGTAACACACTTGGTTTTAAAGTATAACGTGCTACCCTGATTAAACAAGGCGATTTACTCAATGATGACTAGTATATTTATAGTGTTAAAATTAAATCGTTTGAAATCATTTCTAATCGTATCAAACCGTTTTTTTTTTTATCAGGGTAATATTAAAGTCTAAATGATTTTAGAAAGTGGTTAACTTAAATGTAAAACAGATGATTTGTACTGATTCTTAATTTACCTCTTCATTATCGACGGTTACGATGGATTCCTTTAAATTGACATGGGAGTAATGAGGTTGTTGCTGCTTAGTAGTTTGTTGTTGCTGCTGAGTAGTTTGTTGTTGCTGCTTAGTAGTTTGTTGTTGTTTTTCTTGCTGTACAGGATTGCTTGTTGTTGTTGTTGTTGTAATATCTATTTTAGAGTTTTTTTTTAAAGTTTCAGTGATTAAATCTACTTTCTCTTCAAGTATTCTTAATCGTTGAGAAAGTTTGAAACGCTTCGGTTTATGTATAAGTTTGTGTTTCATTGGGGAAGGTGCTTTAAGCTGGGTCCGGTTTGGCGAGGATATTGATAGGCTTGAGTTGTTTTTACTTTTTTCTGATTCTGAAGAAGAGTGTAAAAGAAAGCTTGCTGAAGTTTTATTGGAAGGATCAGACAAAAATCGGTGAGGTGTTTCAATGACAGAATCGTGCGGTGGTGGCAAATGTTGTGTCAGAGGTTGTGATGCATTGCTTGCTCCGGGTTGCTATTAATTATATAATTCGAATAAATAGATGTGTTAGTATATTAAAAAGTATCAATTTTAACTATGTAACTTATTAAATTTCGACAAAAAATACAATTATATTAATTATTTTTACTAATTTTCTTTACTTGCTGGAGACTATACCTTTTTTTTTAAATTTATCATTATGTTTGAATTTTTTTTTTCTAACCTCACACGGAAAAATTGAAACCTGAGTGGTTACTGTTCTACACCTGACTCAGTACGGTTCTGAAAGAAAAAGCTTGGTCATGGTGCAGCGCCACACTGATTACTGTGTGGCGCTGCACCACGACCAATTTTTATCTTTCAGAACCGTACAGAGTCGGGTACAGAACAGTAACCAGTCGGGTTTCAATTTTTCCGAGCATTGTTAAGTTGTTGGACAAATAGTATCAATCAAAGTATATTTCTAACATATAACAATGTAAAAAATTCTATCACAAGTCAATGGTCATGACACTAATCACAAGAATCTTTTGATATTTACTATATGAACTTGCCCGAGAGAATATTCAAAAGAGAAGCTTGTAGCAATCTTGTGTTGTTTTCATGAGTGTTTTGCAGAAAACACCTGTGAGTCTTAGCGATTCTGTCCCAGTCAGGTAAAGATGTAAACTATAGTGAGCATGCTTGCGCAAGATTTAAATTATATAGTTATATTAGAGTGTGCCATTTTGAGGCGACTTTTTTTTTCAACAAAAAAACAGGCTGAAAACTCGCAGGAAGGTGAGAAAAAAAACCTGTTAAAAGCGGAGCTCTTAATATTAATATTTATAGGTGCCGATTTGTACTTTTTCATTTCCCATTTAAATAACATGGGACAAAAAATATTTTATTTTTCTAACTCGGCATTCACACCTCATATAAATAAGTCCATAGCATAATCTTATAGAGAATTTAACGCTCTACAAAAAAGGTCTCTAATCATTTTGTGATAAATCCATCCATTCAAAAGTTATTAGAGCTGAAATTCAAATCTATAATAAATTTCCAGATCTTTTTACTTTTCCAGCAAAACTATCAAACTTATCAACAATTATCATAGAATCTTTTTTATAGACAATTTTATTTCCTATAAATTTTTTTCAATAAAGTTTTTTGTAATTCCGCATTGTTTTCTAGTTATTTTCATTTTAATGTTGAGTTCTCAGAATAGATTAGAAGACTATTATTTTTACGAGCTTGGCTTTAAAATGAAAATAACTAGAAAACAATGCAGAATTTAAAAAACTTTATTGAAAATAATTTGTAGGAAATAAAATTGTCTATAAAAAAGATCCTATGACATTTTTTGATCTTATAGTTATGCTGGAAAAGTAAAAAGATCTGGAAATTTATTATAGATTTGAATTCCAGCTCTAATAACTTTTGAATGGATGGATTTATCAAAAACTGATAAGAGACCTTTTTTGTAGAGCGTTAAATTCTCTATAAGATTATTATATGGACTTATTTATATGAGGTGCGAATGCCGAGCTAGAAAAATAAACAAATAAAATATTTTTTTCCCCATGTTATTTAAAAGGGAAATGGTAAATTAGAAATAGGCACCTCTAAATATTAATATTAAGAGCTCCGCTTTTAACAGGCTTCTTTTCTCACCTTCCTGCGAGTTTTCAGCCTGTTTTTCTGTTGAAAAAAAAAGTCGCCTTAAAATGGCACACCCTAAGTTATATGGATATTCCAAAGTGGTGAGTCAGAATACATAAGTAACCAAACATGGTAAAGAGATCAGACAGAACGAACTATTATTGCAAGTTTTTTATTAAAACTTACTTCCTTTTCAGTTTTTTTGGTGCTTGATGGTGGTAACAATTTCCTATAATATTCCGCTGAACTGTGAATACTGGCACTCTTAGAGTTTTCTTGTGTATTCTAATAACCCCGATAAAAAAAATAGATTAATTAATGACTTGAGTTTGAAACAAAATAGTAAACGTTTTTAGAAAAAATTACAATATTTCATTCTTTTACATAAATCTTACACGGAGAGAAAAAATGGAAATTTTTCCAATTTTGCTTGGGGATAATTCCTTTGTTGGTATTTACTATGACAACATGTAAATTGTAACTATGCCACATAGTAAATTTTGCTTTGCTGCATACGAATTATTCCTCTATTGACAATGTAAATTTTCGTATATCGACATTGGAAAAAATAACTATGTAATGTAAGATTAATTCGAATGTTAACCTAGGAATTTTTCCTATGTTAACCAAGTAGAAATTTCCATATATGTAAAAGTAAAAAAGATTTTGAAACTGATGTTTTTTTAAACTTAATTCATCAAGTAAATCAAAATTAATAAATTGAATTGATGATTATATACTGTCGGAAACACAGTGCAATTGATCTTTACGTACTCGTTGATATTAATCGAATTTATAGAAACATTTGTTCATTTATAGATGCTACAAAAAATTATAATTTGATTACACAAATTTTTTTTGAAAACTTTGAAATTCTATTTTCGTAAATCTTAAAGACTTCACACATCTCGATTATATCGCTTCAAGGCCTAAGTGATAATAACGACCAAAATATCTGGTATTTTGTTGATTTTAGCTTTTTGTGGACTCTCCTATACAACATAGCAATTTTTCCTATGTTGACATGAAAATTTTTCTCATGCCAACATGGGTCTTTTTACTATGTCAATATAGTAATATTTACTATGTTACCATAACAATTTTCCCCTCGTCAACACAGGAAAAATTCTCATGTCTATACAGATAAAATTACTCTGGTAACATAAGATAAATTCCTATACTGACATAGTAAAAGTACCCATGTCAATAAAGGAATTTCAAAAATATTAACAGAGGAATTATTCCATGTCTACATTGAAATTTTATCTAATTGTAATATATAAGATATTCCTATAATCTGTAGGTAAAATTCTTATAAAATATCGTTATATTCTCGTTTTTCCGTCGTAAAATTTCTCAAGTTGATAAAGCTAAATTTGCTTTCAACAAAAGAATTTCGACTCAATTTAAATTAGAAAAATTCTTATTTTCTTCTCTCCGTGTACGTTTTTTTTTAATTTGTATAATTAAAAACAAATATGCAATTTTTTACAATGAATAACTAATTGGATTTAAGAGAGGATACAAGAATTAAATTTATACAGAAATACATTTTTTACACAATTTTGTAATCATATTTTTTAAATTTCCCGCTAAGATAATTGCAAATTTTTAAAAATTCGGTAAGTTATTGGTTCCAGTCCGATTTTCGAAAATCGAATTTTTAAAAGATTTTGACGTTTTGAGGTTCTAGGAAGCTATCCTGACTAATTTTACGATGATGTCCGAGTGTATGTATGTACGTACGTAAATATTGTGTAACTTTTGAACGGATGAACCAATTTTAATCGTCAAGGTGTCATTCGACGCGGCTTGTTATTTACTATAAGCACTGAAAATTTGAGCTTAATCGGTAGGGTACGTTCGAAGATATTTCAAAAATAAAATTTTTTCAAAAACCTTTTTTTTTTTTAATAACTTCTAATTCGCTCGATGGATTCATTCCAAAATCTAATCAGCTCTAAAAATTTGTAAGCCGCGTCGAATGATACCTCAACCATCAAGATCGGTTCATTTGTTCAAGAGAAACCGTTAACGAAAGAATTTAAAAAAAATTTTTTTAGTTTTTTTGAAATTTCTCAAAAACGTCTTGATAAATTAATTTTAAAATTTGATCAGCTCTAGAACTCAATAAAACGCGTCGATTGCCACCTCAATCGTCTCAATCGGTGAATTCGTTCGAGAGATATCGTTGTAGAAAAAATGGTAAAAAACGTTATTTTTCGAAAACAAAAGCATACAAAAGTATTTTCGAGCTCGAAAAGCTCGATAGAACTTCTAGTATGCTGTGTATTGTTCAATGGAATGTTACAATAAATAATTCTACGAACCTTTACATTCTCTTTATTTTTTGATGAGTCATTAGCAGATGGAGTATATGGATTTTTCGGAATTCGCACACGCTTGTCAGTCGCTTTCCATCTTTTTTTGATTAATTCTTTGTCATCTAATATATGTTAACATAAAAAAAATCGATATTAGTTTAAATGTTAGGGACAATCAGAAGCAATTATATGAATATCAATATAGGAAAAAATTACATACTTAACATAAATAACTACGAATTGCCTACATGAATTAAGATTATTTCATTTTTGCATACCCGGGAAAAAATTACCAGACCTGATCATACCTGTCCATATCTAATCAAGTCTGATATATGTGATTAAATTTAAAATCTCAGTTATAATTAAATATAACTAACTTAGTTATAATTAAATATAACTAACTTAGTTATAATTATATATAGCTAACGTAGTTATAATTGTACATAACTTATATAGAATTTCATATAAATATTAATCAATAATTAATAAATTAGATATAAAATGTTGTTGACTAAAAATCTATCATGTATAAGATTTTTATTACTTCAAGTTCATACGAAACTAACTTGTCAAGTCAATCTCTTAGGTCAGCGGGTAGCGGGTTAAACTTCCGAGCTCAAGGTCCACAGTTCAAATCCTGCATACGCTCGAATTTTTTATTTTTTTTTATTTTTATAGAAATAATTATATATAATTGTATAATATAGTTATCTATATCTATATACAATTATATAGGGCCATTTTTTATCTATAATTTCTTTACCCGGATGGGCCTGAACAAACATGATCAGACCAGAACATGCCTGGCCAGGCATGGTCATTTTTCATGTCTGATCAGGCCTGAAGACTCATGCCTGTTCATGTCTGATCAGGGCTGATCATTTTTTCCCGGGTAGCACTGTACAGATAGATTTTCATTATTGATTACAGTAAATGTTCTGAGATTTAACTAAAGCAACTGTTTCCCATATTTATTTTCGAATACTCTGTAAATTCTTACTTTTTGGAACAACACAAAAATATAACCACACAAGCTCAATCTTATTACTTTCGGTCGAATTTTATTCGTTTTATCAAATTTAACACTGTAAAAAATAAGGTTCTGACATCAAACTCCTTAGGAGTTTGACGAATTTCCTCTTCAGTGGAACCAAATTCGTTTGAACCAACAAAAACTAGCTTGTCTCAAAAAAATCATTTTTATTAAATGAAAATCTCTACTCGATTATGAGAAATTACTTAACCATTTATGCTAAAGTTTGTAAGTTTGACAGTAATTGAACTAACATTTTATTGAATAGTAAAATATATTTTAATTTAAGTGTGGATGTACTTGATTAAAAAATAAAAACTTGTCGAAGCAAACTTTTTAATTTTGAGAAATTTAACCGAAACTCTTGAAAAATTTGACTTTACATATTCCTATGAAATAAAAGTAATTTCCTATAGTATCGAGCGTTTCGTGTTAACTAACGAGTTTCTTGGAGAGAGAATCCGATGAGGTTAAAAGAATAATTTTTCGCACTAATATTAAAACTGAAAAATATTCGACAAGAATATAAATGTATTCGTTACAAAATATCGAACTATATTTGAATGGAAGTAAAATATTATCGATTCGATAAAAAAAATTATTTATAAAAAGAGTCACATATTTATCTCGTTTAGATTAATCTATAAGCAATTGACTGTATATATCCATTCAATATGAAAACAAAGTACTAGAAGCAACTAAAAACAAACTACTAGAACTAAACTAAAACTTTCCTACTAGTTTAAGTATAATTGATATAATAAAATAATGTAATGTAATTGTTCTAATACTTTATAAAAAATAATAATGATAATAATAATAATAATAATAATAATAATAATAATAATAATAATAAAAAAAAAAATGTTGGAAAATCCAAAATTGCACACCTCAATCGCTCATTTGATTTTTAATCATTACTTTTATTTTTTCATGCTGAATTTTTATTCAACTTTTAAATTATTAATTAGATTTTTTTTATTTCTCAATTCCAGTTTAATTTTTTTTTTATTAAAATTTTTTCGAAATATCCCCCATTTTTGATGTAGATGTCACTCTTTTTTTCAATCCTACTGTTTTACGCTAGAGCTGCTGCCAGTAGTTAATGGTGAAAAAAAAAGAAAAAAAAAATTTACGTTTGTAATAATAACAATAGTAACAATAGAAATGACAGCTAAATTTTTCGTAAAAAATCAGTTTTATAATTTTATTTAATTGCAATTAAACTATACGGATTTAAATAGTGATTTTCAATAGGGTTCTTGTGATTAATAATACAAAGATAATAAAAAAAAGGTTAAGCCGGTTAATTGTGTCTATCGAGAGTTTTTTGGTTTACTAAGTTTTATACAGGACAATTGACGACTCGTATCACTGGGATTAAAATAATTTATATTTAATTAATGAAATAATTAATCGACTTAATATTGGGTCGAAATTATTCTTTAATAAATTGTCTTTGTGTTGGTATAAAATTTGACCCATTTTAGTGTAATCGAAAAAATCTAGAGATAATTTAATGTAAGTGAATCATGGTGGCCACAGAATTTTGGGATTGAAATTCCCTGACTTTTCCAGGTATTCCAGTCAAACATTTAAAAGTTTCCAGACTATGTGTAGTAATATTGAATCATAGGAAATATTTATTTAATTTAAAATAATATAGTATAAGTCGATTTAAAAAATAATTAATCATTGTCGTTAAATGAAACTATTTTTTATTATTTGTTAATGTTCATTGTATTTTTTTTTTTTTATTTATTAAATTAATATTAATATTAAATGAATACTTTTTTATTTGAAATCCATGTTTTTATATAACTTACTCTATAATAAAATATAAATAAATTTTTCATTTTCACTAAAATAAATTTTATAACTAAGAATATTTCATAGAATATTAATAAAGTATTAATGGAGTACGCGAATAATAAACAGTGAAACTTATTAGTTCATTACTTATGTATACTAGGGTGCTTTTTTTTTTTTGCGACTATTTTTTTTTTTTCGCTCCTATCCCGAAATTTTGTTGGAAATACCCCCAAAAAAATTCCCTGGGAGTTTGAGCCCTTAATATTAATATTAAGTACTCGTCCACAGCGTGTGAAGATTTCCCATTTAAAATACACGTAAACTTGGGTTTTTATTTTTTAAACTCCTATAACTCCGCGGCATTTTATGATATCATCTCGCCCAAAGTCGGGATTTTCTCAGAATTAAATGTTCTACAAAAGTGCCCATAGTCGCGAAGTTGTAACTCATATGGGTGGGGTAGTACGGACCGCTAAACCGAATTTTTTCATAGAATTCTTGTTTTATCTCTCAACAACAAGACCTACAGAAAAAATGTAAGTGACAATTTCACAGGAAATTTAATTTCCTACAAAAAAGATCCTTAGCACTGAATCACTCAGATTGATATTTTCTGAGATATTAGTCAAATAACAAATCAATATTTCCTAAGATTTAATTCGACATTTTATAGGAATTCAATGCTACGTAAACTTCAATAATTAATATCTCAGTGATTTGGTGCTAGAGACCTTTTTTGTAGGAAATTTGATTTCCTATAAAATTGTCATTTACATTTTTTCTGTAGGTCTTCTTGTTTATGAGATAATGGGAGAAAAAACAAGAATTCTATGAAAAAATTCGGTTTAGCGGTCCGTACTACCCCACCCATATGAGTTAAAACTTCGCAACCATGGGCACTTTTGTAGAACATTAAATTCTGAGAAAATCCCGACTTTGGGTGAGATGATATCATAAAATGCCGCGGAGTTATAGAAGTTAAAAAAATAAAAACCCAAGTTTACGTGTATTTTAAATGGGAAATCTTCACACGCTGTGGTCGAGTACTTAATATTAATATTAAGTGCTCAAAATCTCAGGAAATTTTTTTGAGGGTATTTCCAACAAAATTTCGGGATGGGAGCGAAAAAAAAAAATAGTCGCAAAAAAAAAGCACCCTAATGTATACATTTAATGTTTTTAGTTTTTTAACTTGTCAATATGGATTTTAATAGCTTGAAGATCCTGGCGTTTGGTTTCTACTATGCTCTCTTAACATCAATAAGTGAAATATTAGATAATATTTTAATTAATAATAATTATATTTACCGTGGGTTTCCAAAATAATCATATTTTGGATTAACTTTCCATTGTTGCTTTTGTAAAGCAGCCTGCCATTGGCTTCTTTCTTTATTTGTTCTTTTATGTTATTCGCTTCTTCCTTCTCGTCCAACTCATAAATTTTCTCTCTCGGAACTAATAAATGTTCTTCGGTATCCCGATTTTTCATGAGACAAAACTTATGAATTTTATACATCCTATAAAAAAAAGTCATAAAAATATATATACAGTATTTAATATTGCACAATATTTTTTTTTTGGTCATCAGGAATAATATTTTCACAGAATCAAAAAAAAAAAAAAATAGTTGTTTTTTTTTGCCAAGTAGTACATATTAGGGTGTCAAAAAAAAAAAAAAAAAAAATTTTTTTTAACCTCTTATGGACTCAAAAGTTACTTTATATTATAAAAAAATCCTCACCTAATTTCAGCCAGATATCTTTAAATTGAGCTATCACAAAGGGGGTTTCCTTTCCCGTTTGAAATACACGTGAAAATTTTTCATTTTACTTTTTCGTTATTAAGGCTATGAAAAAAAATTTCTTTCAAATTCTACCTAGTATAATTTTATAGAAAGTTGCACGTTCTTGTAGGAAATTTAACTTTCTACAAAAAGTATTTGACATCATATACACGTCAAATGAATGAGAAAAAAGTTACAGGGCTTTAAATGTCAACGAAAAATGAAGTTTAAAAAATAATAATTTTTTGAACTTAAATTTCAATGAAAAGTGAACTTCATTTATCGTTGACATTTAAAGCCCTGTAAATTTTTTCTCATTTATTTGACGTGTATATGATGTCAAATACTTTTTGTAGAAAATTAAATTTTCTATAAAATTGTGCTTGTCAAATTTTGAAAAAAATTTTTTTGATAGAATAAAAATAGAAAATAATTAAAAGAAAAAATTTAACACTGAAGAAACTAAATTTTTGTTGATGTTTGAAGAAGCCCCGTAACTTTTTTCCAGTTTGTTTTATGTACATAATGCTTGAGCACTTTTTTGTAGGGAATTTAATTTCCTACAAAATTATACTAGGCGGAATTCGAAAAAAAAAATTTTTCATAGCCTTAATAACGAAAAACTAAAATGATAAATTTTTACATGTATTTTAAACGGCAAAGGGGGAAACCCCCTTTAGTGATAGCTCAATTTTTTATAAATTATTTTTTTCTAATTTTCTACCAACGTGCAATGTTCCAATATCGCAAAATTTTTTTTTTTTTGGCAATTTTTCATTTTTTTTATTTATTAAAAATATTTATCAAAACTTTCTGATGTCCGCTCATTTCAATATCATAACAATGTGCATACTGGTTTTTTATCATGGACCAATTTTTGATCGGTGTGTAAAATCCCTATACCATTGTTAGTCTATTAATATGCATGAAATATATATATATATATTTACAATGATTGTTGAAATTAAAAGTTGTTCGAGAGGTTATCGCTTGCTTTTTACATTTTTTACTGATCGATATCAAAAAATATTTTTTAAAAAATTACAACTGCTGAATTTATTTGTATCAATTATCATAAATTTTTTGAGTGTATAAATTCTATAAAAAAAATGTTTACTTATAAATTGTATACTAACCTGAAAAATTTGGAAGGTGATGAATGATGAAGCGGTTCTTCTTTTTATTTTCAAGTATAATATCGATAATGCACAACTGTTATTATTTAAAATAAAAATAAGCAGAATTCGTGAAATTTTTATTAATTCGGTACACTAATAAGTTACAACTGTGTTAAAAAGCATACATAACACAGGAAGCCGGTACAACTCAACGCAATTAAATACAAACTAACCACTTAGCACTGAACTAACAGACTAACACTATAGTAGTAGTTTCTCCACGATCCACATATATGCATACATATATATGGGTATGGGTGTGTGTGTTAAAATGGACACTCGTTGGTATGTATGCTAGAGCCTCTGCTGTTTACGCTACTGTTACTAATGCTAACTTATAGACTACTTATAGTTCCGATGAGGCGTTCAGCAAGTATGAAAATAAGTGACATACATTTTATAAGCATACTCGATGTACATAGATACATACTACTGTACGTATCATTGAACGTATATACATTAAAATAAATAAATGAAAAACGACACTCGCGCGGTTGCGCGCGAAACCTGTACGCTAGTTTAAATAAAAAATATAAGTTCAAACATATATATTATTTCGACATGAATCAAAACAAAGAGTGTGATATTTATTGAAATTTTTTATTAATTGCATCTTTTTCCGGATTGTAAATCTAGTAGTGGATTTTTTATAATTAATAAAAAAATTAAAAAAAATGTTTATGAATGAATAAAAAAAAAATGACAATAAAGCTAGCAGACATTTAAGACTATTTGGATTTTTTTTAACAAAAAAATTAATATTAAAAAAAATATTTTTAAAAATTGCACGCGTAGTTTATTAAATTTTCTACATATGCATTTTTTTAAAAATATTTTTATTTTTTATTATTCATCAGTTAAAAAAATTTATTAAAATTTCAAACGTCTGCGAGCTTTACTGTTATAAAAAAAATTTCTCTTTTAAAAAATTAAAAAATCTACATATGCAATTTTTAATTACACGTTTGTTCAATATATATATATATATATATATTAATTTATTGTTACAAAATTAATAATTGTCTTGTTATTGAAGACTCATATTTTTTCTTTCATTTTTATTTATTTCTCTTTTACAAATTTTTCTTTTTCTCATAAACAAGCGTTTAAGTAGTATACTTATTAGTTTTTGTTACTTTTTTAAAATAAAAGAAATCACATTGAAACTCACTAATATATTATGAATAACATTCTGTTTAATTTTCCCGCCAAAGTTTTTGTCTCGCAAGTCGAACGCTCTCCAGCAGATAAATAAATACGATCCGTTATGTTAGTATTGCCAAGTTCGGACTATACGAAAATATACTTTGGTGACAGTACGTACATGAGTTGTTGTTTCGTTCTTTGTTTATTTAACTTTTATACGCTGTTATTTCATTACTTTTTACGATAAAAAGTTTATATTTGAAGCATCCTATTACAAAACTGAAATCCGCTGAAGAAGTCCAAAATATTTATTAGTACAACTCTGTCCTAACCTACATGCAATTACATCGAACACGTGTTATGCAAATTTCAGCGTGGCAGCATGAAATTTCGTTCATCAACCTATGATATTTTTCATTTGTTATTAATAATTCTGATCGAGTATTATAGTGTAGTTGAAAAAAATTGAATAATAAGAAGAAAACATTGCCAGTGATTTATAAGTAAGTTATTAAAAAAATTATTCATTAACATCTAATTTAGCAAAAATCACAGTTAACTATTATATGATTTGAATAATACCGTGTTATCATTAAATTATTATCAATTTAAAATATTGACAAAGTCAACAAGCTTTTTTTTTTTCAAGAATTTGAATAGACAATCATACCGAAATATTTTCGTGGATCTCATTAATTTTATCTTTATTATCAAAATGCATGTAACAGACATACTTTTATTTATCAAGATGCTAAGAAAATATACATTCACTGGTGTTTTTAATTTTTCAATGTTAGCTTGTGAATTTTGATTTTATAACATATTATTATTGTTTTTAAATTGAAAAAATTGATAACTATCTGCTACGTTAATTTTTCTTTTTGTTTATTATATTATTATTCTGTATCTATCTTTTTTTTAGACAATGGATAACGTTGAAAAATCATTAAGTACCTCAAGAACAGCACAATACAGAAGAAACAAAAGAAAAATAATTAATTTTTTGAATACTTTTCCACCCGAAGAAAAACGACTTATTCCAGAAAGTTACTTTACGTCACCGGTAAGTTTAAAGTTCACAATAAAATTTTGTTATAATGTTATAATGATCAGGGAATGGAAATTCGTAGCAATTGTAATTTTACTTAAATTTTAATTTCTTGAAATGCTCTTACACCGATGAAAAAAAATTGAAATGTATGTATTAGCATACTATTTTTATAATTTCAAAATTTGCTGATTGAATCAGTAATGTTATCCGTTAAAATATGATACAGAATTTTATTAGTGGTCTTGAAATTTTTCGAAATAATTTCTTTTAATGAGTTGAAAAATAAATAAATCTTAGTGAAGTTAATATTCCCGAAAAAAACTTTAAAAACCACTAAAAAACAAAAATTAGAATAATTGAAAATCTTAGTTATCTAAAGAAAAGCAATTTTTTTTTTATTTTAATGACTTTTGTACATTTAAAAAATTTACTGAAAACGAAATGAGGAGTGATGATAATTAAAATAATTTTTTTTTTAATTCAATAAAAATTGGAAAAAATTCCTCTCTGAACAAATTAGTAAATTTGTAAGATATTTTAGAATTTTGTTTTTTAGGAAATATAAATAAAAATCATGTAGGGTAATAATTGTCGAGAAATTTCAAATTTTTTCCAAAATATAAAAAATGTTAAAAAAATTTTCTCAAATCTATGCATTTTTCAATGAGTTCTGGGTAATTGTTTATTGTCGCGCAGGAAATATAAGGTCAATTTACATTCAAAAAATGATATTTCGTTAACTTTTCATCGCTCATTCTTTTGATTCGTCTCAATACTCTTGTTTATATTAAAATAATTTTTCAACAGAATTTTAGAAAGATGCGAATAGAATATAAATAAATTTTATTGTTAAAAAATGAATAAAAGACAAATAGCATTTTTCCATCTCGTTATGGAGATATAATTATTTATATATTGTTTTTTAGTCATTTTTATATAGTATTTCTGTTAAAAGTAATGATCCCACATTATTTAATTTTGTGACCACACATTATAGGACGCTGGAACTACCTTCAGAGAAACAGGGGCCGATGTAGATAAATTTTTTTTTTATTTTATTTGAAAAAAGATCTGGAAAATAGTTCAACTGGTATCTCTTGTAGCTTTTTTTTTTTAGTGTAAAAAGTGAAAATTTACTGATTTATTAACAATTCAATATTGTGTGGATAATTCCGGTATCGTGAAAGAATAAAGCACAAAATTTAGGTCAAAAATCAGCTTCGCCACGGCCAAAAATTACATGTGATCTGAGACATTTCTTACTTTACTGCTCTTGATGTGTAATATACTATTTAAAAATTATATCAACAATATAGGTATCCACCGATTCCAAATGTTATGAATCTGATTAATATCTTAATGTTGAGTAAACAATTTTCCAAAAGTTAACTAACAATTTTTTACAAACAAAGTAAAAAATTTTCAAAAAATCGACAAGATAATATAGGTATCTATCGATTGCAAATTTTATGAATCTGATAAATATCCTAATATTAATATACCGATTTTTCAAAAGTTAATTTGTTTATAAAAAATCGTTGGTTAACTTTTAAAAAATTGTTTACCTAACATTAGGATATTTATTTAATAAAGTTATATTCATAAAGATTCAAATCGATAGATACCTATATTGACAAATTGATTTTTTTGTTATTTTTTGACGTGAAAACGTCTTATAAATCGACGATCACCGGCTACACGCACGAAAAAATGTCACGTTTCGCCTGAGCTTGAGCGTGCAAGAAAGAGAGCGGAACAAGTGAGAGAGAGGCACGATCGGCCTAAGCGTTGGCTTGTGAAACATTTATCTCTTTTCTCGCGTGACGTCAGAGCTAGTAGTACGAATATTATTCTATAACGAATTGGTTGTGATTATAGTTAATCAAATTTGCAAAAACTTTAAATAATATTTGAAAATCAAAAATTAATGTTTTTAATCAGTTCTAAAAATATTTATATCAGATTATATCAGTTATATCAAATTATTATAATTGATAATATTAATTATTATCAATAATTAATATTGATTATAAATAAATTAATTAATAATAATTTTAAATGATTAATTAATAATAAAATAATAAAGAACGAGCAACCTACAGTCACTACGTGACTGCCCAAATATCACTACTAAATTTATAAAATAGTCCGAAAAGAAAAATTTCTTGCCTCAAAAAATTTTAATTTGCTGCAAGAAATTTTATGCATTATGAATTAAATACAGTAATTGTCTTGGAGCGAGAAAAGATTGTTATGATCACGAAATAATTCCTTGCACGAAGTAATTTTTCTAGTTCTAAATAAATTTTTGTTTCCATTCACAACGCAAAATTTTCACTAAATCTTGTATAAAATTATAACTTAGTAAGTGACTAAAACATTTTATAAATTAAAAACATAATTTTTCTCAAAATTTTTAAGTAGCATAATTTTATTTCATAAAAAATTCTATAGCCGAAAACAGGCCGATTCAACTGTTGGCAAAATATCGGCTATATTTCGGCCTTTTCTCGGCCAAAGATTATTACTTGCGATAATTTTATTAAAAAAAAATTTATATTCTGATGGAAAATGGCCAATTCATTCGTCGACCAAATATCTACCGAATTTCGGCCTCTTTCAATAAAATTTTATAGTTTCGATGTGATTTTGGCCAAAATAAGCTGTTTCAGCCAATTTCGGCCAAATATTTTCACCTGGAATTTTAAGTCACAATTCTAGGTGTTACTGTAAGGAGACTTAGATATTTCAGGATAATTGGAAACGATCACTTTAAAAAAAAACTTCTATCAATAGAAAATATTACTGTTTTGTTTAAATAAATTCTTCAAAATAGCGATTCCTTTGATTAAAGAATTCTAAAATAAAAAATTCGATTGGAATCGGTGTAGGTTAAGTATCCAAACTTGATGTGAAATTATCTATTGACAAAAAAATTACTATTAAAAATCATCTCGAATTATTTAAAAAAAATTCTTATATGTTTATTTAATGAATTATGAGATCCTCAATAAAATAAATTTGTGTTTTTCCAAGAAAAGACTTCTGAGTCGCTACATATACGTCATAATATAATGATAATTCGTCTTTTTACGTATTTTATCTTTCCCTTTGCATAAACATTTCATTTCAGAACACGAAATAATTATATTTTTATAAAATTAAAAAAAAGTAACTCCAAAAATTTTTTTTAAATTTACAGTAATAAAAAGTAATCACTTTTGTTTTGGAAAAATATTGTGCGATTAAATTATAGAAAGACATGTAATAGCCTTGATTAAAAATATTTATTGAAAACAATTGAATCAGATATGATCTTAAATATTTTTAATGAGTTTTATTTCACGATTGATTAGCTTCAGGCAAAAATAAATTCTTCCGAAAAGATAAATGGTATGAATATTTCAAACCTATTTAAGTATAGAACAAATATTTTGAAATTCGAAATTCATATTGCGATGAATAAATTTAAATAGATAAATAGTTAATATATTTTAAGTTACTATGGAATTATGAAAAAATTGTAAAGAACAGAGAATTTTACATTGTTCTAAATAACTTTCAATGAATAAATGAAACTCGATATCTGGTCGTTCTCCAAATTGAAAATTATTAAAATTCATTCGTCATTTTGAAAACTTTTCAATGACTTTTAATGAATAAATAAAACGTGATATCCGTTTCTTCTCGAAATTGAAAATTAAAAAAATTCAAGATTTATTTTGAAGACTCTTCAATTACTCCCAAAAAATTCATAAAACAATATCCGAAAACTTCTTGAGTGAAAAATTATTGAATTTAATTATCAATTCCGAATGTCTTCCAAATACCTTTCCAGTCTTAAGGGTGGCTGAGGAGTCGGTTTCGTGGCAGTTAGAGGCTTGAGGATTTTTTGTAGTCTCGAGAGATAATGTCTGCGTATATTGAAAAAACGCGAGCTTCAAACGAAAATTTTAACTATTTTGTTTTAATTTTGTTCTATAACTTTTGGATGCCGTGTCGACTTTTTGGGGTAAATCTGTTGATCTTAGGGGCTGTTGAAGTTTATTACAGTTTATTCATCATTTGTTAAGGCTAAAAATTCATTTCCGTTTTTTATAGTAAAAAAATTTTTTTTTTTTTCGATTTTTGTTCGGTGACGAACGTTTGAAACTTCAAGTTTATAAGAGCTTCGCCTTTTTGATATGAGTACAAAAATTTTTAAATTAAGTAATTTGTATTGGTTCAAGTAAATTATATTAGATTAAGAAATTTTTTATCACGACTCTCGACAACGAAACTCTCGAAAATTATTTTCTTAGTTCAAGAATTCTGTCTTGATTCAAGTTAATTTTTTTTTTAATACAGGATTATAACTTGTTTCCTTAAAACTTAAATCTAATTCTATCTCGAATGAAAAATTCTAAGATCGTAAAGTAAATAATCCATTTATTTGTTAAAGATAAAAGAAAATAATTCAATCCATCGCATTGGTTTCAATTTCTTAGAATTGTTTATAAAAATGTGAATTATATATAATCTGTTTATTTGTAGAGAAATATATAAAACAATTCAATTCTTCGAATCGCTTTCAATTTGTTTGAATTCCTCGTGAAAAAATTTCTGATAAGGGTTCATATGGTTCATATCAGAAAATTAGATCGGTTCATATTAGGCCTGATATAATCTGATATGCTCATAAATAATATTTTTTGATATATTCTGTTCTGTATTGATATCACCTGATATAGTCTGATAAAAAAATTGACCATATCAGGCCTTATATGAATATATCGCGTGCTTAAAGGTAAAAGGGCGCACTGCAACAGGTTAGTAGGAAATTATGCTAAAAGCGCGCATGAAAATTTTTTTTTTTGCCATTAGCTTTGAAATTTTGCCAAATTCCAAGTTCTGCAAAAAAAAAAAATTTGGGCATCTTTGAGCTAAAAGGGCGTATCTCAAGACGTACTCCTTTTTAGCTTTTGAAAAGTATTGCCTAAAGCTAAAAGGGCGCAAAAAAAGGCCATTCGGCGGCCGAAATGGAAGTAGATTTCTCATTATTTGATTATTTTAACCTTTCAAATAACCATTAAAAACGGAATAAATTTTTTTTGTGACATTCTCCAAAATTCTCAAGGTTATAGAACTAAAAAGTTTTTAGTTAAATGCAAAAAATTTAAGAATTGAAATTAAAAATTGAAAAAATTATCGCAATGGTAAGTTGAATCACGAAAATTAAAGTTAGAGAGAATAAAATTATATACGAAAAAGTATTCTGTGTGCATTACTATAGAGTTGATAGTCAATACGATATGAAATGAAATAATTTAGGTTGAAATTCCAATTATGATAGATCTAAGTGTCATACTTGGAATCAGTCATATACACTGCCAATAAAACGAATTTGAATTTACACACTGGCATTGAGAGATTAGGATTTAATAAGTGTTATACAACAATTAGATAAATTCAATCAGTTTCATAAATTCAGTAACGAATACAGTAGTTAGATTTCCATAGAATCTATTGAAAGTAGGAGGACCAATGCAATAGCAAAATTCCATTTAATGAGTGGTAAGATAAGAAATTTCATTAGTCCAGGCACATAAATAGGTATGAAAATCAAAGCTTATTTGACGAGCTTTTAGATTAATTTTACAGAAATTCGATAAGTTATAACATTCAGAATGTATCGAAGAAAGAATGAGTAAAAATATGAATTTTTGACATTTTGAAAATTTGGAAATGCTATAACTTCTAAACTAATCGACCGATTGAGCTCATTTTCAAGTCGATCAAGGTAGTCACCCACAAAATACGTATACTTAGTTTTAAAGCGATCGGTTTAAAATTGTGGCAATAATCGAAGTGACAACCTGCATAAAATTAGTTTCTATAATATTTTGTAAATTTTCAAAATCATTTATCTATTAGAAAAAGTAGACAAATCAATAAGGCGCATAGCGAAAATTGAAGGCAATCGAGCGAGCTTTCAGTTAGGAAAAACGAAAATAAGCTATCTCTTTCCGTTTAGAAGTTACATCCAGTTAAAGCGGCAAACAAATTTTTTTTGAAAATTTTACGAAATTTCAATTAACCATAACTTCTAAACTTATCGGCCGAATCGGCTCATTTTCGAACTCATCCAAGATGATAATCGTCCATAGAAGAAGAATACTAAGTTTCATTAAGAACGGTGTAGAATTGTGGACGCTATCGTTGGAGAACGGCGCGTTATATTATATATATAAACTTTTGAATCAAATGTATTTTCTGACTCAGCTCGTTGAGCTGAGTTGAGAGGTAGCAAATTTTTCGAAAATTCCATTATGACGACAAATACAATAGTAAGATTTCTATGAAATCTACAAAAAATTCAAGTTTTAATACAAAATACTGACAAATAGTTTCACAAGACAAGTTAGATGAAAAAAACAGTCTCCTACACTTTTTTTTTCAAAATTTATTGAAAATAAAATAATTAAAAAAAAAAAAAAAATGAAATTAAATAAAAAATTTTTAAAACGATTGTAAAAGAGAAAAATTTACTGACTTTTTCTTCAATTAGTGTTTTGGATTATGGATTCGTCATAAATCAGAATAATATGAAAAGAAAAAAAAAAAATCTACAGTACTTAATAATAAAGAAATAATTATTTTTTTACACAGAAAAAAAGAATTTCTTGGCTCAAGAAATATTTACTATTATGAATTGAAGACAAAAATTTTTTTTGGCTCAAGAATTTTTTTCTCGCCAAAAAAATTTTTTTCTAGTTTCGAGAAAATTTTTTCTCATCCCAAGAAAATATTTAATTTCACTTTGTAATACAAAAATTTTTTTGGCTTGAGTAAAAATATTTTTAGATCAAGAACCAATTTTTAGCCCCAAGAAATCCTTTTTTTCTATGTCGACATATTTTTAACTTTAATATTGAAAGAAAGTATTAGTTAGAATACACCTTTATGACTGCAGAATTTTTTTTTCTATTTTTAGACTTCGCCTAAGGTTTGTAATGCATTTTTCAGAAAAAGAATTCATACGTCCTTTTAGCTTTTGGTCACAAAATTTTCAAATTCCTAAAGCTTAAAGGGCGCATAATTCAAGACATATGCTCTTTTAGCTTTGGAAAAACAATGTTAGATTTTTAAGCGTAGAAAAATTTTACTAATCAATTGGCGATGAAAAAAAAAAATTATGCGCCCTTTTACCAATAGGCGAAGCACCTTATTGACAATAAAAAATTTTTTTTTAATCCCTAATTTTTAACACTGTAATAGCATTTCATGAAAATTCATTCATATAACTATATGGATTTCGATTACATTTTTAAATATGTTTTAATTTTGATCTTATAATTTCAGAATGATTTTAGCCACAAAGCTGAACAGGTAGATATAGAAGAAATATATGACCACAATGGACGTCAACCTGGCTGTTCACACCAAATTGGTGACGACTACAGTAATATAAGTGCTACAAGAAATAATATAAATAACATACATTCAAATGGAAGCAACAATGGAAGTTACCAAGTGGAAAGAATGGAAGATGGTCGTGCTGTAGATGAAAACCTGCCAGGTTGTTCCTACGAAGATGCCGAAAGCTTCAGTATCATTAATCCTACATATGACGTAACAAATGAAATTTATTTAGATGAAAGCGACAATGAAGACAATCTACATCCAGAAATAACTATTTCGCTCTTAAGTTTTGAAGTCACAGATGACGAAAATTTGGATGTTGCTGATGATGATGATGATGATGATAATGATAATGATTTCGGTTATGACGACGATCCCGACAATAATTATGGTTATGAAGATGATGATGATAATGATGATGATGATGATGATGATGATGATGATGATGATGATGATGATGATGATGATGATGATGATGATGATGATGATGATGATAATGAAGATGAAGATAATTATAACAATGTAGATATTCAAGGTAGTAATAATAAGCTGCACGAGACTTCATTTCTGAATATAAATAATAAACCAAATGTTGAAATTCCTTTAATTCCGAAGAAAAACTTAACTGTGAAGGATCATTTACTTGCCGCAATTGCAACAGCAGTTCGACATAAGTTGACGTACGAGGCTACTTTAGATCAACTGCGGTGGATAAAATCAACACATCATTCCAATTGTATACCAACGAATAAAGAACAATTGTGGAAACTTTTGGCTCGTAATTATGATATTTTGACATATCATTATTATTGTCGAAACTGTCGTCACTACTTAGGTGAAAAATGCAAAGGAACGAAGAAAATAAATAAAAAATGTCTATGTGAAGTTTCGGAATCGAATATAGGCTACTTTATATATATAAGTTTAACTGCACAAATCAAAGAACTCCTATCAATACCTAATATTTCTGAGGCTTTGAAATATAGATTTTGGAGAACGAAATCAAATGCCGATGCTTATGAAGATATATATGATGGGCAAGAATATAAATCTTTATGTTCACCAGGAAAATTTTTAGAAAAATGGCATAATTTTTCATTCACAATGAATACTGATGGATGTAATATCGCCAAATCTTCAAATTCAAGTGCATGGCCTATCTATGTACAAATCAACGAATTACCTCCACATATGCGGAAGAAACATATGCTCCTTGCAGCAATTTATGTTGATGAACATCATCCAGTTATGAATTATTTTCTTAAACCGTTCACGGATGAAATGAATAAACTATACTTGTCAGGTGTAGAGTGGATATCTTCTGATTCATTAAAGATAACATCAAGGTTTATTGTTACTACGTGCAGTCTCGATTCTCCAGCTAGAGCTGCAGTGACTTCTTTAGTTCAATTTAATGGATATTACGGATGTTTATATTGTTACGCAAAAGGACGAAGCCTAAGGCCTGGTAAATTTGTTTATCCACTGAGTCAATGCTACAAAAAGCCACGAACTGATGCCGAATTACGCGATGATATGGCTTATGCTTTTGATAATAATAAAAAGCGACATGGACTCAAAACTATCTCGTCGTTAGTAGCTTTGCCATTATTCAACATACGCGATGGGGTTGTTGTTGAAGCCATGCACGCAATTTATTTAGGAGTAGTTCGGCAACATACACGGCTATTTCTTACGTCATCTAAAGCTAAGTATTACGTAGGAAGTCCTAAAAGTATGGAAGTAATCGATAAATGTTTATTAGCTATCAAGCCACCTTCCTGTCGGTCTCGTAAACCTAGATCTATAAAAAGTTATCAAAAGTGGAAAGCTTCAGAATGGCGTAACTGGTTAGATTACGGTCCAATTTGCCTTAAGGAAGTATTGCCGGCAAAGTATGTTAGTCACTTTGCACTTTTGGCAGAAGCCGTTCATCTCTTAAATAGCGACTGCATTTTATCAATAGCACTAGACCGTTGTGAAATATTATTAAAAGCATACGTAAAACTGTTTGAACAATACTTCAGTCTTGAAAATATGACATCCAATATACACTCGCTGACGCATATAGTAGACGTTGTTAAGAACTGGGGCCCGTTATGGGCACATGAAGCATTTGTATTCGAATCTATGAATAAAAGAATTATGGACTTTGTTACAAGTTCGTTTGCTCAAACTGATCAAGTCGCAACGCGCTTCCTCATACATAAATTTTTAATTAATATCTTATACGATGAAAAAGTTTCTACTGAGACAAAAAAATTCATTGCAAGGCAACTTAGAATTAATTTCGAGCAAAATAACGGTTATGCAAGAAATCTCTTAGTTGGCTTGGGAAAATTTACAACTCGAATGCCTACAGATAAAGAACGAGCTGCATTAAATAAAATTGGTTATGATCCTGTGAATATAGAATGTTTTAAAAAAGTGAAATTGAATGGACAAAACTATGCGTGCGAAAATAAAAAAAAACTTAGATTCTGTAATTCTGTGATTCATGATGGAAGTAGGACATTTGGCAAAATAACTAACATGATCAAGTTTCGAATTAATAATGAAACTATTGGTGGCATGTTTATTAAATGTTTTCATCAAGTCGGACGTGCATTCAATAACCAACATATCCTTCGAGCGACAGCTTCAAATAATTTAATTTTTGTTAAAGAGTCTATGTTGATAAAGCCGGCCATTTTGATCGAAACAGCGAAAGACTTATATTTAATCAAGCAGACGAATTGCTGGGAGACTGACTGAAGAGACTTTCGGTTCTTGAATTTATGGTTTCACATAAATGTCCATAAATTATTTTAATTAAGATTTCAATACAATATTTTCATTTTTATAAATATGTCTAATATACATATTAGGCAAGATTATTTAAGATTACCTAGAACAAATTCAACAATGTATGAGAAATCTTCCTTAGTGCACGGTATACATGTCTGGAATTCTTTGCCAGCTGATATAACAACATTAAACAATTTTGAAGAATTCCGATCTGTGTGTTATAATTATTTCTTTGATAAAGATGTTTAACAGAATTAATAGATTTAATTAATAAATATCAATTAGTACGCAGTGATTGATAATGAATGAATTAATTAAATAATTATTAATGTTTAATATTTAATATTTAATATTTAATACTTAATATTTAATGATTATAATTAATATATGTTAATTAACTAATTAATTAAAATATACTCATTGTAATGTTGAAACGAATGATGTGCTTATATGTATAAATAATGTAACTTAATTTGATGGTCCTTAGGGAGCTACGGCTCTAGGATCAAATAAAAATTATTTATCTATCTATCTATCTATGTCGTCAATTAGGGTTATTTAAGTACTTGCTATTATAGTAAAAACATTTGTCAATAAAAGCATATGGATTTCTTAATCTAAATAAATTCAATAATCCACAAAATTCACATCAAAACAAAAAATATTCAGTTTTTTTTTTTTTTTTTTTTTTTTAATAATGAAGACTGTATATAGGATTAAGATTTTGTAAAGTATATATTGTAAAAAATGAAACTCAGAATAATAAATACTAGTAATTGTTTACGTATGGAGTAATTCATGATTCTAAATAAAAATTATATAATTTTCCTCACGCATTAGTAGACTATTTACTTTATTTGAAATTATAAATCATTGCCACCTTCACAGTCGTCTCTTGAACAAATTAATCGATTTTAATTTTGATAGAAATAATCAACGTGATTCTTTTATTAAAAAATTATTAATTTTTTTAATCAATCGATACGAAACTTGAAAATAAATTCTAAAAAAAAAAATTTTTTTAATTTCACTTTCGAGATTTCTAAAAATCTATTAAATTAAATTGATATGGATTTTAAATATATTCAATTTCAGTAGTACCGTATTGACTGCTACAGACGGCATTCTAATCGGTTAAGCCGTTCAGGAAGTTATGTATGGCTTATATACTAAATTGGGCCAAAAAAATTATTTTTTTTTTTAAACCCAGAAAGCTTGAGCCCTTAGTATTAATAAGAAAACGTCTATCAACCATGTTTTTTATTTTTTAGTCTAGATTTAATTTTAGCGTCAAAACTTTTGAATTATGAAGCCAAAAAAATTTATCGATAAATTTTGGAGAACATTAAATATTACTCTAAAGTTATTCATAAGAAAATATTTTTTCTGATCATTTTTATCGAGCATTAAATTTCCCTTAAGAAACTCAAACGTAATTTTTTGCATATTGATATGTTTGTTAGTTAAAAAATTTCGAAATAAAAAAATTAAATTTAAGAAACATCAGTTTTTAAAGCTTGATTACTCGGAAACGGTTGGTCTGACGATAATTGTCGATCAGACATTTTTTGAAAGAAATTTGATTTTCTACAAAAACATATGTCGATAAATTGCTTCGGCTTATTTATTCTAAAATTTTGACGCAAAAATAAAATCAGGACTAAAAAATTAAAAATACGATTGATAGACCTCTTCTTATTGTTATTTAGGGCTAAAATATACAGGGTATTTTTATTAGGCCTCGAAAAGATTCCACTATAGATATACCGTAAAACCACCGTGTAACCATCGCGGGTACACCGTGGAACCACTGTGAAAACACCCTGTAACCACCGTGGGCACACCGCGAAACCACTGTGTAAACATCGTGTAATCACCGTAAAACCACCGTGGGCACACCGTGAAACCACCGTGGGCACACCGTGAAAGCACCGTGGGCACACCTTGAAACCACTGTGTAAACACCGTGAAACCACTGTGTAAACACCGTGGGTACACCGTCAAACCACTGTGGATACACCGTGTAACCACCGTGGGTACACCGTCAAACCACTGTGGATACACCGTGTAACCACCGTGGTTACTCGGTGGGACAATGGAACAAACACACCGTGAAACCACGGTGGAATCCACCGTGGTCCCACGGTTTTTTCTCTTCCACGGTGGTTCCACCGTGGTTTCAAGACCGCGAGGGTTACGATAATTTTCATCAGAATTCAACTTTTCACTGAATTCAGCAAAATCTGCTAGTCCAGAGCAAGGTATTTTCATGTCGTCCTTCGAATCATTGTCTATTCCTGAACTTGCTGTAGCATTTGATTCATTAGCTCTTTGTATCTGTAGAGCCAAACCTTTCACATCACTAACTGATTTAGATAAATAATTAAGCTGTACGTTGATACTCTTTTGTTCTTTAATAATCGGATCCAATAATTTTGTAAGAACTTTCGTCATGAGTTCTAAAATAACATTTCAATATTATAAATTATAAATTAATTATAAAATATCGCAATTAGTAAATAATATTATAAATATTGTAAATGTTTCATGATTTATAGTAAGGTATTTATAATTATAAAAACTACAGCAATTATACGTTAAGGCAGTTCACTTATAAATGCAAAATTGTAAGAAGTTTTCGAGATTTGAAATTTATTTAGAACATATATTACATACGTTGTTAAAGTTTTCAATTGATTAATTATTCCAAACATAAGATAGATGTAATTAAAAATGCCACTTTTTTATAGTTAGTATTCCAGAAAGGTGAGAAAATCACAAGTTTTTAGTGTTTGGCATTAAAGAGATTAGACAATCGTTTTAAAAAACTAATAATCATGAAAATAATATATTGAAACTAACTCTAATCAATTTCGCGGCTCGTGACCAGTTAGTTTTATTTAGAAATTATTAATAAAATGACTGTGTGATCAGAAATATTCATTAGTGAAAATGAATTAGAGACAGCACGTGAGAAAAGAAATACTAGTGAATGAAATAAAAAGAAATAACACAAATATTAGATTGTAAGTGATTTACCTTCATGAAAAATATTTTTAAATATTAGTTAGTTAAGTAATATCTGTTTAAATACCTGCATTCATATAGTGTTCAGAAGATTGGTTGTTATTTAAGGGTTTATTTTTATGAACAGTATGATCTGTTTCAGACTCAGAGTCATCTTCTGACTTATCAAAATTTAATCTGGAGGCTTTTCTTGATGGTGAATTAGTAATGGATTTACTATCCAATTTTTTATATTTCTCTACAACGCTTTCCTCACAACTTGAACTGTTAGTAGATTTTTCCGACTTTGATAAACTCTCTGCTGATGAAGATCTTTTGCGCTTAGTTCCACGAGATTTGTCAATTTCTATTAAATAAATTAAAAAATAAATTATATCACAGGAATGAATTAAAAATTTTTTTTGTGTATCAATAAATTGTTTCTAGCTAAATAAGGATAAATGATGAACTTTACTTTATCTAGTGTTTTGAATTGTCTATTTTTGTTTTAAAATGTAAAATAATCAATTATTGAAAGATATTAAAAAATTAACAATAATAATATTTTTAGTGTCTTAATTTGTTCGTTAATTTTGGCTAGTCTTAAAATTTGTATACAATATAAATAATTTACTTACTAGAACTTCTTCCTGGATATTTTGAGTTTCTCGGATTTTTCTCAATATTTTTCGGCATATCAGATTGCTTTTTTCCAAACTTATTCTCAAAAAGTTGTACATTAACTTCTACTCGACAAAAATATACATATTAACGTATAGTAATTGGAAAATCATGCAATTTATTCAAAAAGTACATTCACTATAAGTACAAAAAAATTTATTTGTTATTTACCTGAGTTGAATTGGTGCTCATTAGTCAAATTCAAGGTCGCATCATTAAGCAAACTATTTATCTTATTAGGAGATAATTTTTTTTTTAATTTAAAAAGTTCTTTGTCTTTGTCAGCTTTACTTTTAGCTCTCTTTTCATTATCTGTTGAATATGCATAGGCTTGGTATTGTAATTTGTCCAGAAGTTTTTCAGCTTCTTCATACGAACCTAAGAAACAGTTAATCAGTTATTAATTGAAAATCAAATTTAATTCGTTAAAATATTAAAGATACATTTTATTTGGAAATTAGCAGACTTTTTCAAAATCTTTAATTGAGACTATTTTTATTTCTAATTTTTATAATAATCGGTTTTAAAAAAGCAAAACTGTAACGATTTATATCTCGTCATTAATAGCTAATTACTATTACTATACATTTTATGGTACTATTTAATGTGAAAGATAAAAAATTATAGTAGATAAAAAATTTAAAAAGAGAAACAACCGCATGGCACAAGCAGAAACAAAAAATAGGACTGCGAATTTAGCGAATAATTTATTGAAACGAATTAAACATAAATCGAATGTCTGCTAATTTCCGTACCTATTATTTCGAAAATTAAACTTACTTGCTCGTCCACGAATGTCAATAGGATAAGACGGCCAGTCATCGCAGGGCTTAGCACATTGTCTGACCATGTCATTAAGTAATTTCAAATTATCTTCGTTATATATATCTTCTGGCATAAACTTACACATCAAATCATCGGATTCACCATCCGAGTAAATCCAATCATTCGGAACTATGTCAATGATTTCTTTTACAGATTTTTTTTCACTCAAAAAAACGATCAGTCTATATTTATAGTGACTATTAGCCATTTTTTTTACAAAAAAAATGCAGCAATTTCTGTTAAATAATTATTTAATTATAATTAATATAATCACCAACTCAAATAATTAACGCTGAGCACACGGTATTTACTTGTCTTTAAAATATTCGACAAAAATGTTTAATCCTTTTTCACTTAATTGTACACAAGCCCGCTGTCCATTTATTAATGCCGACTCGAAGCATAATAGCCTTAAATATTCAGTTGTTTTCCCACCACCATAAATATCGATTTTTTCGGCGTCACGTTTCAAGTCAATATTATACTTTATAATACCCGCGTGCTGTGTTTTTCCCGCCTGATTTCACATAAACAAACTCGCTGTAGTCGATTGCTTACAGGTTTATTCTATGAGAAATCAACACATAAAATTTATAGTTAAATCTAAAATAGTTTTTCACTGTATGACCGATCCTCTTTTCAATTCAGCTTAAAAGCAATCCGTCAAACTTAATTAAGTGCACATAAAGAAATATAGGTGCTATACTACAGGTGCCGATTGAAATATTTGTACAGTCAAGTCGCGTTATAAGTCCGGTCCTGCGAGGACGAGAAGTGCGGAGGGAGTATGGGGAACTCCTATCTATGAACTCACAACGAGCGGACTACATGAATATGCCTTGTTTAACTCTGAAGTATCACTCTCTGAACACTTATTCACTTTTTTTTTTTTTCACAAAACAATACATGTAAAGAATTTCAGTATTTAATTTTTGACGTAATAAAATTCGAAAAAAAGTATAAAATTTTGATGATATTGAAATCAACAGACATCTGACAACTTTTCTAAATTTCATAAGAAATTAATTATAATAAAAATAATATTTTAAAAAATTTACACTTTCAATTTTTTTTCATTTTTACATATGGAATTTTTTATATAATTTTTTTTTTCACAATAATTTAATTGTTATAAAAATCTCAAAAATTGTTACCTGTCTTACAACTTCAATATCATCAATTTTGGGGTTTAATTTTTGAAAAAGAAACCAAAAAAAAAATTTAATTTTTGTATTTGTTAAAAAAAAACGTGCGAAAATTTTGTATTTATTGTTTTTTTTATCAAACAACGTTTTCAGACACTTATTCACTTTGATATCATAAAGAGCAAATATTTACAACATACTAAATAGTTTTAAACAACAAAAGTTTAATTTGCTCAATTTAAAATTTTTTAAATAAAAAATTTTCCAATTCTATTTACATGTGGAGTAATGGCATTACATACAATTTTTCACTATCATCACAACTTAAATCAATGCTCACCATTTTTTTCACAACATCAGTAATTTTATATGTACCCATTGCCTCATTTTTTGCACTCACTTTCCACATTTCCAAATCTTCCGAGTTACATGGATAGGTAAAAAGTGCTTTTTTTTTCTTTAATATTTTTCCATTAATTTTTATTAGCATGCAATTATCCGTTGAAAGTCGGAAAATTTTATTGATTTCGAGAACTTCATTATTTTGTAACAGCACAGTGTTATTCGGTGATTTAGTTGTCAATAAAACATTTTTGAATTGTATGCGTTTTATAATTATTTCATCAATATCATCGTCGATATATTCTTTTAATATTTTAATTGTCTCTGTTAATTGAGGCTTAGAAGAAATACTCATAGAAATTTCATTAAATCGATGACATAATTGAGCCAGGGGTTTGTTACCACTTCTCAACAATTTTTTAATTATACCTAATAAATTTTCAAAGGCGTAACTTGATATAGAAGATAAAGGACACTGCATATACGCCACATCATCAGCAAGGTGGCAAAGACTATGAATATTTCCTACTAGAAATTGCGGAGTGTATATGAAAGGTGCAATCCGGACAAATGATGTGAGAAAAAATTTGGCATGCTCGGTTTTTTCTAAAGCAATTTGACTAGAACATAATATTCTGCAGCCAACATGCAGAAGTAAAAAATGTTTGTACACCGTTTTAGATAAAATCTTTTTAAATACAATAGGCGCTGCATATAATAATAAGAATTGAAATTCTGTAGATTTAAACTTGTGGAAATCAGCTAACGAACGAGTACTTCTTTGGAACTCTCCAGGAACTTTAATCTTTGTCAATAAACTAGACAAGAGAGTTTTATTGGCGTTACTTATTTTTAATTTTTTATTGATGGTACCATCTACCCAACACTCCAGTAACTTTTTCATAGCTCCTAGAAATAATAAATGCATCGAATCAAGTACAAATTGATTCACCAAGTCGATTTTTGGTTCAATAAGAAGTAATGGGGATGTCCCAGTATGATGTTTGGAATTCGACTGATTCCTGAAGGACTCATCACTTCTCGGTTGACAATTATTTGTAAGGGGATAAACAGTTCGTTTCTTATACCGCTGGCCTTTCACTGTGCACCTCTCGCAAGCATAGTACCCTCCGTGATTTTTCATGCATTTCAGTAATGATCGTGCCGGTCTATCACACACAAATCCTTTGATGATTATATTGAATAAATGATTGTTTATCATGATTCCAGTATCCTGTAATTCATTAACTTCATCGATAAATTTGGCAAAAAAACGATCCACATCGCTAGGCTTACTATTACCGCAATAAATAGCTACCGGAAATGGTCTATAGTGATTGTGAAGACTAAAAACTTGACAGAGAATTGGCCATAGTTGTTTTCTGCTGGATTTAAATAACGGCAAACCATCGACATTAATTAAGAGTTCGATGTCTCGAATCTCATGTAACTTAATGTTAATACATTTTTCCAGATTTGTCCGAATTCCAAAATAAACGAACTCTTCGTCTTGGCCAAAATTTTCAATTTTGTGCTCAGTAGTATTAGTACCTAAAAATGTCTTCGCACTTTTAGGTAAATCTGAATATTGTTCTCGCAAGATATTCATCAGTTGTTCTAACCTAGTGTGGGGAATAGGGGGACTTATTAATGCCCATCGTTTAATTTTTTCAATAATATTTAAATTGTCCATAACATTAACTATTTCACTATCACTATCAGAGCCAGAGGTCACCGTAACATTTCTAAATTGTTCATCAATGCTACATTCAAAACTACTTTCATTATTTTCTACTAAATTATCACACATTAAAATATCCCATTCTGATTCTTCAATACGCACTTCTTCACTCACTTGTTCACAAATAGGATCAGAACCAGTTTCACAATCATTATTATTCATTGATAATAAATTACCAGGCATCTCAATGTTACTAGAATTTATACCTGCATTGTTTTCATTATTGATTAAAACAAATTGTTCTACGTTAGATAATTCACGTCGTGCTTTACGAAATTTTTCGACTCTTAAACGACCGAGCTCACGTTTTCGAAAGGCCTTATCATTCACGATAAACATTTTAGCGTAAGAAATGATTTAAATAGTAATAAAATGAACACTAATATTACTGTATGAATTATCACTAAACTTATTTATAAGATAAAAACTTTCCAGTAGTATTATTTATAACAATATTAACAGATTAAGTAACTCACAATATTCACTGTAAAGATATGATAAAAACAACATTTAATTTAACCTACTCATGCGTGCTGACAGCGCCGCAACAAAAGACGATCGGTGTTTGTGAACGTTACTCAGCATACACATTCACTTCTAAAGTACGATTGGTATACCTGACTTGCATAAAGTCACGGTTACCGAAGATTTACCAAAAAATTGCCAAAGTTTGGGTTGCCAAACTTGGGCGTAGCTTGGAAAAACTACGGCAGACCAAAGTTTGACATACTACTGGTATGTCTGACCTGCATGAAGTCACGGTTACCGAAGATTTGCCGAAGTTTGGGTTGCCAAACTTGGGCGTAGCTTGGAAAACCTACGGCAGACCAAAGTTTGACATACTATTGGTATGCCTAACTTGCATGAGGTCACGGTTACCGAAGATTTGCCGAAGTTTGGGTTGCTAAATTTGGGCGTAGCTTGGAAAACCTACGGCAGACCAAAGTTTGACATACAATTGGTATGCCTAACTTGGATGAAGTCACGGTTACCGAAGATTTGCCGAAGTTTGGATTGCCAAACTTGGGCGTAGCTTGGAAAACCTACGGCAGACCAAAGTTTGACATACTACTGGTATGTCTGACCTGCATGAAGTCACGGTTACCGAAGATTTGCCGAAGTTTGGGTTGCCAAACTTGGGCGTAGCTTGGAAAACCTACGGCAGACCAAAGTTTGACATACTATTGGTATGCCTAACTTGCATGAGGTCACGGTTACCGAAGATTTGCCGAAGTTTGGGTTGCTAAACTTGGGCGTAGCTTGGAAAACCTACGGCAGACCAAAGTTTGACATACAATTGGTATGCCTAACTTGGATGAAGTCACGGTTACCGAAGATTTGCCGAAGTTTGAATTGCCAAACTTGGGCGTAGCTTGGAAAACCTACGGCAGACCAAAGTTTGACATACTATTGGTATGCCTAACTTGGATGAAGTCACGGTTACCGAAGATTTGCCAAAGTTTGGGTTGCCAAACTTGGGCGTAGCTTGGAAAACCTACGGCAGACCAAAGTTTGACATACTATTGGTATGTCTAACTTGCATGAGGTCACGGTTACCGAAGATTTGCCGAAGTTTGGGTTGCCAAACTTGGGAGTAGCTTGGAAAAACTACGGCAGTGCCGAACTTCGGCTTGCCTATAGTGGAATTAATATGGCGTAAATTAGGCTTACCAAAGTTCGGAAAGCCAAACTTGCCCCGAATTGATTGTCCGGCAATGCCTCACAAAATTTCTAGTCGGGATATTAAATAATTTTGATTAAAATGATGTTTCTTGTAAATGATATTCATAAAGGAATAGTATATTACACACCTAGGGAAGTAAAGTAAGAAATGTCTCAGATCACATGTAATTGTTGGCTGAGGCTTCGCCTCGGCCAACAATTACATGTGATCTGAGGCTTTCTTATTTACTTTCCGAGGAGTGTATACTATTTTTCTCGTCGACGGAGGCGGAAAGCGGCAACTTCGTTTTACACAACGGGACGAAAGTTGACGCTTTCCGCCCGGAGGCGAGAAAAAATTTTTATTGGCTTTTATCATAAAACAAAAGCCATTAACATTTTTTGACTGACACTAGATTTTTGAAAAAGTTTAACAAAAAAATATTCAAAACAATGTTTGGAACGTTTAAAAAACATTCGAAAAATAAAAATTTTTTTTATAAAATTTTGGGGGTACCCCGTTTTGCCCACCCCTCCGCTAAATAAGTTTCATTTTCGACTGCTACAACATAGTTCAATGATGTGTCTTACATGTAATACAAAGTTTGAACTATATGTCTGTAGAATTTGGATAATACATGAAAAAAAATTCGCAAATGAAATACTTATTGCAAACTGTCTGACATGGGAAATTTTAAAAAATTTTGCCGTGTAGCATGTTTTATTTAATTTATGTAGAAAGGAATTTTCGAATCAAAATACAAAATTTACCTTTTCATTCCGGATATGATCGGATGACACTTTTTTTAACAATAACATTTTTATTATTTTAGTAATGAGTTCTATGAAAAAAATATTCAAATTGAGTCAAATACACTCGAACAAGACAATTTTTCCATCGAAATCGATTAATTTAAGAGCACGAGACAATTATTTGAACTATTCGAATAATTCGAACTATTCGAATTTCGAATCGAATGTTACTATTCGATTCGAATGATATTCGCACACCCCTACCCGAGACCCTACGCACGAAAAACCGACGCTCTAACTACTACGCTACTCTACCGATTGTGGCTCCTAAGTTTAGTTACGGTATTAAAATATTATTCGGTACCAGCCAAGAATTTCAAAGATATACTTAACTTAGGCAATGACGAAAACTCTCCTAATAATATCCAAATTTGACATACCTAACTTTAGCAAGCCTTTGGTCATCCTAATCCGATTTTAATCCAGAATTCCAAAGATTCACTGAATTACGCCCTGCTGAAAACTCCTAATGACAAACAAGTTTGGAAAAGTTTTGGTATATCGAGTTTCGGTGTTCCTCATAAGGACGAGACAAGTTTCAAATTAGGCTTTCTGTATTTCGGAAAACCTCATTCGTCCCAAATTGGTATTTTGGCATGCCGCACTGGAATTCTAGTCGGTCGCTGATTTGGTATGCCAGACTTCGGCAAGCCTTTGGTAACCACCATAAGGCAGCAGTATCAATTTCCGAAGATACGCCAAAGTTAACTAAGCCATTCACTTTCCTACTAACTACCTGATTTGGCATACCAGACTTCGGCAAGCATTCGGTCATCACTATTAAATATCAGTCCGGAATTCCGAAAGTATTCCTAACTAACGCCATGCCACACCTTTTCCCGATAACAACCAAGTTTGGTATGTTTTTGGCATTTCGAGCTTTGGTTTTCCTCATGCAAATACCATAAGGTTCGAATTTGGCTTGCCGCATTTTGGTTTTGATCATGAGGCCGAAATAAGGTCCGAATCAGGCTTGCCGTATTTCGGAAAGCCTCATTCGGTCCAAATTGGTCTTTCGGCAAGCCTAACTGGAATTTCTAGTCGGGTAAAAAATAACATATTTTTTAGTAATTTGAATCTTATCATAATTGATAAGTGTTTAAATACTGAAATTTTGTAATTTTTAAAAAATTAATAAATAATATTGTATTTTTTTAGGTAGATTTTTTTAAAAATCTAACTATTGTATTTGTCCTCATGATCGATTTTACAAGGGATTTCGTCATAAACTATCATAATTAGTTGAGTAGAGTTCAAAAATACCACTCGTTGGAAAATTTATATATATATATATATATATTTATGTAATAGAACCGACTTTTGAGGACACGATTGCGTCTACAATTCTTATCCGATCTTAATGAAATTTCCTACACTTATTCTATGTGTGATTACCACGGTTAAGTTCAAAGATGGGCTGATTCGGTCGATTAGTTTAGAAGTTATGGCTGTCTGAAATTTCAACGATTTTTCGAAAAAATCAATTTTTAATCACTTTCAAGTCCATATAACTTTAAAACTACAAATCATAGATAATTTCTGCAAAAAGTATTTTAAAGCGTGACTAATAAGCTTTAATTTATGACCTCAAACTTTATATTTTGACCATTTCTTCCAATAATTTCATAGCCTTGAAAATTTTAATGGAATCAAAAAATGTTGAAAATATGGTTTTCAGTCCACAGAACTTATGCTTGTTCCATCATAATCCAGTTTTGTCAGTTGTATTTTATTGTGCACAAATTAACCTGTAAATTTCACTGCTATTTTATATTTTAGAAGTATTTCTTTTATTACTTATAATGTATCAAATGTACCTCTACTCCCAATGATTATCACTTGTCTTGTCATTACGATAGCACCCACAGTTCTTATCGGATCTTGATGAAATTTTTTACACTTATTCGATAGGCGATTACCTTGATCAGGTTCGAAGATGGGCTGAATCCCTCGAATAGTTTTGAAATTATGGCTGTTTGAAATTTTCATGATTTTTCGTAAAAATCAGTTTTTAATCAACGCTAAAGCTCATATAACTTCAAAACTAATATTTATACACAAATTCCGTAAAAAGTATCTAAAAGCTTGACTAATAATCTCGCATTAATGACCTTAAGCTTTATGTTTTGACTATTTCTTCCAATAATTTGATACCCTTGAACTTTTTAATGGAATCAAAAAATGTTGAAAATATGGTTTTCAGTCCACAGAACTTATGCTTGTTCCATCATAATCCAATTTTGTCACGTGTATTTTATTGTAAACAAAATAACCTGTTAATTTCACAGCTATTTTATATTTCGAAAGTATTATTGTTATTTTAACTGGGCTTGTCATGGTAACAGTGATTACAATTATGATCTCATACTAATTAAATTTTCAATACTTTATTTATGTGAAGGTTAGTTTGGTACATTACCTGTATAATGTTATGTCAAATCAACTATCTGAAGTTCTCTATCAATAATAATCGTTGTCTTTTTTTACCCTCATTCCTAGAAAACGAGTCTATTTTCATATCATGACTATACACTAACAAGATATGTATGTATAAAACTATTTTTTTATATCAATTAATTGAAAAATCTACCTTCCATTTCTGCTGCCGAATGGCCTTTTTAATTTTTTAATAATATTCGTTTTAGAAAAAAGTTTTAATAATAGAATGTTAGGTAAAAAAGTTTTTAAATTATTCCAGATTAATATTAATAATTATTATATTTAAAAGTGTACAAAAAATGTTCGAACAATTTTATACGTAAACTAAATATTAGTATAACGGGAATATTTAAGTAAAGTAATTATTATTGCATTGTTGCAGATAAAATACTAAAATGTCAAAAATATTTTTATTGCTATCAATTCTATTTCTTGTCAATAAGTCTCAGAAGTTTTTTCTTATGGATGCAAAGACAGATGGGTAAGTTTTTATTTAACGATTAGTAGAACTAACAAAATTCATAACAATTATTTTCACCAATTTCAAAAGAAAGTCCGTTATAAAGCACAACCTCTCCGCTTCGCGTTCGAGGTGTGCAATATATTTTTTTTCCATCGAGAATTGATTGCTATCTAAAAAAGGCACTACAAATGTAATCCGTAGGCGGTTTAATGACAGAAACTTTGAAAATCATATAAAAAAATTACCAAAAATTATTTTTTTTTTTTGTCTTAAGTTTCGAAACACCATAATTTCTTAAACTCGAAATTCTACGCATTATTGTTATAGTTTTTTTTTAAATATTTAATTACCAGTAGAAATATTTGACATAATTTTATTTAAAATTTTTTTGGTTTTGTTAAACAAAATTACAAAACTTTTAACAAATACTTAATTGATAAAAACTTTTAAATTGGTAAAATAATAACTTTCTTTGTTTTAGTGTCATCCGTACAAAGGTTATCCGTGCTGTGAGTGGCATACATGTACGAGTTATTTATTGGAGGGTACATGCTATCACTGATAAAAAATAAATGATTCCAGCAATTATTTAATGTTGAAAATGTAGATTTATCCTAAATAAAAAAAAAAAAAAATATTAAATTATCTCATTTTTTGTAAATATTAAGCATAGTCCTTCGGCCGAAGAGGAGAGCCCGTATACATTTCGTTAGTACCGGCTACACTCAATGATATCTTACGTATTTTGGGCCAAGAGCCACAAAAATCGAGTCCTTTTTGTTTATAAGTGGTGCAAACAATTTTCAATAACAATTTAATTTTTTAAATCAAAATAACTTTCAAACAGCTGGTTTGTTGGAAAAATTAATTTTAAAAAAATGTTCTAAGTTTTTTACGTAAAAAATGAAAGAAAAATTTTTAAAAATCGATACGATCAATCGACAGCATTTTTTTGTCACGAATTTCTGTCGTATCGTCCAGAGAACTTGTTTTTTTTTTTTTTTTTTGTTAACAAATGTTTGGGGTATGGATTGAGCTAATTTATTGCAACCTTTTGAATATTATTAAGTATAGATTCAACAACATTAAGTAATTTTTTTATGCAAAAGTATCCGCAGACAAGCCGGTGACGGAGCTTTTCCAAGAACGTCTTTTAAAATAGACGATTTGCGGTGAGCACGGTATCTCAGCTGCAAATTAGTTAAAATAAAAAACCACTGAAATTTAGTCAAAACATCCCAGTGAACACACCAACGTAACAGTGATATCACATCTAGAGAACATGTAACGTAACAAATTCAACGTAAATTTTACATTTTGATGATATAAATTGTAATGTAAATGGTACGTCAAATTTGTGACGTAAATGTGACATTAAGATTACATGCATGTTACTGACCGAGTGATATCACATTGGTGACCTAAATGTGACGTTATATTTATATCGCATACTAAAATTACGTAACAAAATCGACTTGTAAGAGACATAATCTTGGTGATTCTATTTTATCGTCACATTTACATCACAATGTAATGTTTCGAATATGTTCGTACTGTTACAGTACTCTTACATAAAAATTAGTTATATTTATTTTACATCGAAACATTTCATCTCATTTATGTAAAAAATTTTACTTTGAAATGATGTACATATTTCGACGGCATTGCGATAGGAAAGGTTATGCGTAAAAATTATGTATTTATTATAATTGGTCCCAAAAATTACGGGATAGAAAAAAAATTCTAAATTTTTGGGTGATTTTCAACATGCTGTAACTCGGTCAAAAATGGTCGTAGAAAAAAAATAAAAAAAGCAAATTGTAGCTTTAAGTTTCTAGTTTTGAGATCTGGACTTCGAATATGTTTATCATGCACGGTTCTGGAGTAATCCTAAGAGAACCGACGAAAAAAAAATTTTCAAAATTTTTGCTCGTCTTCCAACAAGTCTATGGGCTTCAATGAATTTTTTCAATGAAGGGCTCAGATCTTTTTGTAAGTCGGAGGGGAGGAGCAGAAAAATAATGATCAGAAAAACCAATTGGTTCAAGCCGGAGTACCAAGGGCACTAGCTTTCAGATTGTTCGATGGTGGGAGGGCTCAGATCATTTGGTAGGGGGGGGGGGATACTAAGTAAAAAACCTAACTAGTCCAGGCTGGAGTACCGAGGGATCTAGCAGTCAGATTAATCGATGGTTAAAAAACCAACTGGTTCAGGCCGGAGTACCAAGGGCACTAGCTCTCAGATTAATCAATGGTGGAAGGACTCAGATTTTTTTGTGAGGGTGCAGGGGGGAGGGGGAGCTAGAAAATAATGATTAAAAATTCCGACTGGTTCAGGCTGGAATACCAAGGGCACTAGCTCTCAGATTGTTCGATGGTGGAAGGGCTCAGATCATTTTGTGGGGGGGGGGGGGGGGCAGAGCAGAAAAAGCTCTTGGTACTCCGGCCTGAACCAATTGGGTTTTTTAATCATTATTTTTCTGCCCCCCGCCCTTCCTCACCCTCACCTACACACACACACACACACACACACACACACACACACACACACACACACACACCAAAGCTCTGCCTAAATAAAGGAAATATATTTAAAATATATCCCACATCCATGTTGATTACATTTCATCAGATAGGGTAAAAGTACCATTTGTGGCCACTGCTCCATTTTTGGACATTTAATACTTTATTTTAAATAATGAAAACGCATTAAAAAAAAATTTAATTGTAATAATGTGGTAAAAGTATCTTCAAACACATTTTAAAAGTTAATTATGCCATTGCGTATTTTACAAATTATTTTATTTAAAATTTCTAAGTGACCAAAACTGGCCCTAAAGTGGCCAAAAACGGTACTTCTACCCTATATTTGCCGTAAAAAAAAAGTATATGTGATATAATTTTGACTGTATAATAAATATATTTTTTATCTACGAAAAACGGCCAAAAATTATGTATTTGAAATATATTTATTTTATATGTGAAATATATGTGCGTATATTCCTTATATATTCTAATTATATTTTTTTTATATTTAATTTATATGCCACATATATTTCACATACATCATGAAATATATTTTTTATTTCCATGGGGGCTAATTCCAAGAATTCTGAGCCCGATTAAAAAAATCATACTCTCAATCATTTCACATTATTTGAATTTTAATTACACTAAATAAATAATAAATCGTCTGTTTAATTTAGTATAAGAATTTTATTATTGGTTTTTTTCCAATCGATAATTATCCGTTTGCAATAATTTACTGAAAATAATTATTTATGGTTCTTGATGAGTTACTTATTAAGTAATTAGTATTTAATTGTTCAACATATCAGTATTTAAATTAAGGATAAGAAAAATGAATAATTATTTAAATTGAGACGATAGTCGAGGCGTATAAATACGTGGTAAAACAAGAACTACAGAAAACTATACAACAAATTCCTTCAATCAAGTTTGCTTTCATACGTTGACGGTAAGTAAAAAGATATTTTATTTCATGTTATTTACTATAATCTTATTTTTTCTAAATCATGTGGATATGTTTATACCTGACCATATCTTTATAGACATTTTCATGCCTGATTTTTTTTTTAAAACAGTAAATATTATATCCCTGATTAAGAAATCTAATTTGGAATGATTTAAGATTACGTAACTCTTAATTATTTTAAATCATTCCAAATTGTCTGAATTATTTTACTTTCGAGTATAAATGTTGGATTGAAGCACTTTAAATCATGTTGAATTAACAAATAACGAAATATTATTTTCTAATTTGAGATTATTTAAAATAATTTGAACGCTTGAATCATTTCAAATTAAATCAAATTAGAAAATAATATTGCAATTTCTGGTCTCTCGGACAATTCAGAATTATTTCAAATAATTAAAACTCTCGAATAATTTTAAATTGAATTGAATTGAAAAATAATATTCTATTTCTGGTTCCTCGGCTGATTTTAAATTATTTGAAATAATTCAAACTTTCGAATCATTTTAAATTGAATTGAATTGAAAAATAATATTCTATTTCTGGTTCCACGGCTGAAAGACCGATTTTTTTTTACAGAAAATGCACAGTTTATTAATTTATCTTTTATACACGGAGAGAAATTTATGGTAACCGTTCCCAGTACGTTTATGAAATATCATGTCATACTGTTATGGTAATGATTACTTAGAATTATGGGATATGGGCCCATACTTTTTGGGAAAAGTTTCCATAAGTATGGGAACAATACCCATCATTATGGCAACAGTTCACATATCGCATGCGAAAGAAATATGGTAATGATTACCATACTCATAGGAAGAGTTCCCAAAAGCAAATAGGAACCAATTCTATAACCGTATTGTAACGGTTCCCAAGTGCATATAGGAATAAACACTATATATTATGGTAACTATTCCCATAATATTATAGTAATCGTTCCCATTATACTATGGTAAACGTTATCATATCTTATGGTAATCATTCCCATAATGTATGGGAATTATTACCATATGATTATGGTAATGGCTACCATATATTATGGTAATCGTTAACATAATATGTGGTAACCATTGCCATAATATATGGTAACCATTGCCATAATATTATAGTAACCATTACCATAACATTATAGTAACCATTACCATGACATTATGGTAACCATCACTATAATATCATAGTAATGATTACTATAATATAAATGAGCGCTGTTCTTTTAATCGACATGTCAAAAAAACTGGTTACCATGCGTTATGGGAACCATTCCCATAATATATTGTAATTGTTACCATAAATGTCTCTCCATGTACGTTATGCGAAAGAAAAATTTATTTGTCATAAAAATATTTCAATTACTATTTTTAATTAACTTTATAGTTTAGCGGGAATGTTTAATTGGAAGAATTATTAATTTTTCCAGAAAAAAAAATAAAAAACCAAAATGTCACGAGTTATTTTATTGTTATCAATAATTGTACTCATTAGCTGCATTTATGCTGTTGCAAGCCAAGGATGCGATGGCCATTGGGTATGTAACAATAATAAATATACAGTAAAAAAAGAGCAATACAAAGATTAGAAAAAAAAATTTTAATACTTTTTAATGCTTTAGAATACTATAAATACTTTTAAATCACCCTTCTTATGGATCGTTTCTTTTAATCAGGGATATCCGTCAAATAGTTGTGAGATCTATACGACTTTCGATACAAGGAGAAAAAAATCTGATCATATTGGTTATTTTTCAAATAAAAATTACTATTTCACCAATGCAAACTTGAAATGGTCGAATAATATCGAAATTTTCCTTTAAATAACTAAAAAGTATAATCGCTTTATCCTATAAATTACTAAATTATAAGTAAAATTACTTTGAGTTTTAGTGTACAAACAAAAGCATTCAATACATTCCCGGGTCAAAAATAAAACTTGATTTACTCAGTCGAAATTTGGAGCCGTTTTTCGCAAGGCAAACTCGACTTTTTTTTACGGAGATATGAAATACATTGAGTTTTCGCCTTGGTTTAGACTTAACTGGCTTACTTAGTCACGATTTAAGACGAAAAAATTGAAATCAAGTCGCAATTGACTTGGTTTAGACTTGTTCGATTTAAATTTTTAAACGAAAAAGTCAAGATCAAGTCAAAATTGACTTGATTTAGATTTATTCGACTTAAATTATAAGACGAAAAAGTGAAAACTAAGGTGAAATAATTTTTATATATTAAGACGAAAGTAAGACGAATAAATAACTTTTTTTCGACTTGGTTCAGGTAGTCAAAAGTAAGGTGGATGACTATCGTGCTCGAAGTAAAGACGAATAAGTTCAAACTAAAATCAAAAAATATAAATAAGTTGAAATAAGTTGAAACTAAGATGCAAAAAGTTGAAAGAAATTTAATTTAAGTCGAAAGAGTCAAGATCTTATCGAAAAATCGTCGGCAAATTGACAACGTCAAAATAAAATAAAGTGAAGCGAGCCTGAATCAAGTTTTATTTTTGACCCGTGTTTTACTACTATTTGATTTAGTTAAAAATCCATTTTAGAATAAAACTTTCACCGAGAATGCTATTTTTTACTAATTCAGATTATAAAAATCGTCTCCTCGTGTATAATAATAAATTTTTTTTCCCGTCAATATATATATATATATATATATATATATATATATATATATTAGGGTGGCCCAAAAAAAAGAATTAATTTTTCTTCCTTTAGTTACCGTAAAAATATCGTTAAAGATGATAAAAAATAATTCTGGTAAAGTTTGAGCTCTTAATATTAATATTAAGAGGTGGCGTTTCGTGATTTTTGATTTCCTATTTAACTAGGCTTAAGTCTTGATGCTAGTCAGCAGCAGCAGGAGTAGTTCAGTGCTCGCCACTAGATCGCGCCCACCGGTTGTAGTGTCTCTGGTAAGAAACTTATTCCAGAACTGTTCTATTCCCAACTTGAAGTATTTATGGGTAGTGTTGCCGAAATCGAAGCAACTATTCAATTTTTCACAACCGAATATAATCGACTGAAGGAAATCGATGGTGACGATTAATCGTTTCTAAACAATCGATTATTGTAAAAATCAATTTTTATCTCTCAACTTTATAGTTGCAGAATTTATAGCTTAACAATCGATTGTGTAAAATCGATTTTAGAATTTTTTTTTTTCAAAATAAAAAAACAATTATGGGTCCAAAATCACAAATTCAAAATTCATATCTGCTATAAAAAAAATTATATTAATATATACTTTACTTGACAGTCGATTATTTGCTCATAGCTTTAAAGTTGCACACTCGATTTTGAAAAATCGATTTCGAAATTTTATTTTAATGTTAAATATCACCTAGTATAAATATATGTTTGTATTTCGAAGTATAAAATTATCATATAATCGCGGCACCAAAGTGGGAATAGCCTACAGAGTGCGCTCATAGTCCCCACTACCTCAGTTTACGAGACTCAGGCTCGGTCATTACCGAAATTCACTCATGTGGTGAGTTTCTTTAGTGCCCTTTCATATGTTATTATATTTTATAATTCCATATGAGAAACCCACAAAAAAATAGGTTGCCACCACTTTATATGTCACTAACCTAACTAATCTCCAAAAGGCTAGGCGAGTGTCGTGGAAGTCAGAAAATGGTACCGTGTTAGTCCCACGAATATATTTTTCCGTGTAACGTAACAGGACTCGTAGGGATTTTATTACCCTCGCTGCCCTCGGCCGCTAAGATCTTCGTTTGTTCTCATGTGACACAGTAGAACCTGACGGCTAATTATAGAACTAACCCATATCAAAATTTATCACGTATCAGACTTACATCATAAATGTCTATTTTCAGTGTTCTAACACGTCTCCTTGTGGTTGTGAGTATTACGAATGTCAAGGATGGCCTCAAGGTACCTGCGTTTCATCACCATACAAAAACGCCGAGTCTAAGGTCATTCGTTTTAAGTAAATGACATTTTACGAATTCTTTGAGAGAATTTACGACTAATTGGAAATAGTCAATATTTATTACAACAAAATGGCGCCTTATGGATTTTGTCATATTGGTTTTATTCGATACTAATAAATATATATAATAATAACAATTTATTGTAGTAATTATTTATGAACCTGAAAAAGAAAAAGAAAATTGTTTTATCTCTTTGTATTATTTTTACCCGGAAATAATTAAGTATAAAGCATATTTTTTTTAAGTCCCCCAGGTACAAAAAAATTATATATAATTATATATGAAAAATGGTCCTTTCTAATTGTATATTATTATATATCTATGTATAAAGCTATATATAATTAAATTACTTTACAATGTATTATATAAATCGTATATTTTTAAGGTACTCTCTATTAGGGTGCTTCGTTTCCGGCGAAAGTATTTTTTTCGTTGCTCATCACGCAAAATATTGTTTTTCATGCTTAAACAAAAATTTCTGCCAAGTTTGAGCTCTTAATTCCAATCCTAAGTACTTTCCATTTGATTTCAAAGATTTCCCATTTAAAATACACGTAAATTAAATTACTTTTTTTTAACTTTCTAATACTCATTGGCGTTTTATTAATTAGGGTGCTTTGATTGAAATGACTATTTTTTTTCTGGTTCATCAACGGAATAACATTCTAAACATATAAAAAAAAATTTTCACCAAAGATGAGCTCTTAATTGTAATTTTAATTACTCGCTAAATAAATTTGAAATTTTCCCATTTAATTAACATATAAATTTTGATTTTTTTATTTATTTTCAATTTCCGGGTGAAAATATTTGGCCGAAAAATTTTCATAAATCTTAAAGAGGCCAATATCTGGCCGACAAATGAATCGGCTTTTTTCGGCCATAGTATTTTTTTTTAAATAAAATTATGGTACTTAAAAAAAATTTCATGCAACTAAGTTATAATTTTATATAAGACATAGTGTAAACTTTTAATTATTTCAATGGTTATAGTGACATAATTTATGACAATAGTTTATATTTTGGTACAATATAAAATTTTATTTTGTGGTATGATTGATATAAGTCATATGAGAGTTTGTAGTTGAGAGAAAAAATATTAATAAGCGAAAATGAAAAATCGATTTCTTTAATTTCATACGAATAAAATTTTTCATTATTAGCAGATTATAATTTTAAACAATTATTTTTTATGAATATATGTAAAGGGAGCTCGTAATTATTCCATAGTCAATATAAATGTTTACCCTGATTAAACAACTGAATTCGATCGAATTCAACGGAATTGAATCTTTAATTCTATTCAATTCAGATGAATTTTGTTAATTCGGTACCTAACTTAAAAATAAATTTTGTCTAATTCAACAGAAAAACCAGAATTTATCTAAATTGAAACGAATTTAAATAATTTTATTCGGATTAATTCTATTTAATTCGAAAATAATTCTCAAATTTTTGGTTCTAACAGTATCTGAAAGCTTGTCTGGTAAGCTTTAATTTATGACCTTAAACTTTATGTTTTGACCATTTCTTCCAATAATTTGATAGCCTTGAAAATTTTATTGGAATCAAAAAATGTTGAAAATATGGTTTTCATTCCACATAACTTATGCATGTCCCAATATAATCCAGTTTCGTCAATTGTATCTTATTGGGCACACAATAACTTGTAAATTTCACAGCTATTTTATATTTTAAAAGTATTTCTTTTATTATTTATGATGTTTTAATCCATCGTAATAGCGATTACAATTATGATCTGATACTAATTAAAATTTCTATACTTCGTTTACGTGAAGGTTAGTTTGGTACATTACCTATATTATGTTTTGTCAAATCAACTATCTGAAGTTCTCTATCGAAAATAGTCGTTGTCCTTTTTTACCCTCACTCTTAGAAAATGAGCCTAATTTCATAACATGACTATACCCTAACATGTATCACAAGATACACGATGAAAAAAATTAAAGAATTTTTATTAAATTTAAAAAAAAAATTACGATCCGAGAAAGTAATCTCAAAATGTTAAAAAAAATCATAACTTTTACATAACTCAAAGTAAAATTACAACATATTATTTAGAATAATAATATCTGTTGATTATAAAAATTGCTGCATTTAAGATAAAATTTACTAACGACGAAATGAAAACTAATAATGTACCAATAATTTTTACTACTGTACTTAGTAAATATTATTTAACGCGCTTTGTGAAAGATGCATTCTGACGAGTAATTTTTACAATCTCAAATAGTAATTTTATCTCCCGGAGTAGCAATTTGTTTTATTGACATTCTAAAATAATAGTCAAGCGCATCGGGAGACGCGTATTCAGGTACTACTACCTACTAACGAACAGGACACACACACACATACATAGGTTGAATGGGGATTCACTTTTACGAGACGCACCAACACACAAACACTCAAACACATACGTATACACAAACGCGGAATAATTTATAATGAAAGCTTGAAAATAAAATTATTTGCCTAACGTTGGAATCGAACCCGGTCCTCACTGTTTCTTCACACCCTGACCAAGTACGTTGACAGCTCAGCCACAATGACGATTAGAAATTCTGAGTTTATAATAAGTATATGGGTAGGATACAACATCAATGGCATTATATACCCTGAACTAAAAATTACAATTTCAAATAGTAATTTTATCTCCCAGAGTAGCAATTTGTCTTACCGACATTCTAAAATGTACACTACTTACATAAAATTACATTAGAGATAACTATTTTTATAAGATTTCAAGTTTTCATTGTGAAACGCATTAGACTAACATTTATTATCATGTCAGTTAAAATATTTAGTGTATCTAATAAATTTTATTATGAATAAAAAAATTTGTTTGGGCTTGATGATAATTTTTATAAAGTGTAGTTTAATATTCAGTATTACTGTAGCGAATTTTAATATTTAAACTTCACAATAATTTCAATACAATGTTTTAATATTTATCAACTACGGGACAAAAATTCTGACTAATGTACTAATCTTTAATAAATCTAATAATCATTTCCACTTCTTGTAAGATTGAACTATTTTTAGTCGAATAAGTAAATATTGATTTTTTCCAAGTGAAAATTTAACAAAGCTTTAATGTAATTTTTACAATTAACTTGAATTTTCTACAAATAATCGTAATTTTTTATGTATAATTGTAATTTTTAATTTTAGATAAAAATTTTCAATATCTAATGATAATTAATATAAATTTAAAAATTATATTTTTGTTTACATAATTGTACTTTTTATTTAGCGGGACAAAATCATTTTTAGATTCAAATTAAGTAAAAATTACAGTTTTAAAATAAAAATTATCAAAGTCGTGAGAGATTTTTCAATTTTTTTAGTAATTATCTTTACGAAAGATTGTAATTATTATGATAAATGAAAATTACGATCTAGATAGTAATAATTGAAATCAAAAATTAATTTTCTATAAATCATCGTAATTTTTTTTATGGATTGTAATTTTTCATTTGAGATAGCAAATTTTTAATCAAGGTTGTAATTACTATTTAATTTTCAGTGGCATTTTTCTCCGTGTATGTATGTATGAAACTTTTTATATAGATTAATTGGAAAATCTACCTTCCATTTCGGCTGTCGAATGGCCTTTTTATTTACAAAATTACGTGATTGCTTAACTTTACTCAACAAAAAAATGAAGAAAAAAAAATTTTTTTTTTAATAAAATTTAAAAATTCATATTTTTGAAAAAACAAAAAACACAGTTCTAAAAATTTCAGGATTTTTTAAAATAAATACAAGGTGATATACAAAAAAAAAATTGAGCCAAAAATTTAATGTCGATCGTCATTTTTGACGAATTTCAAGAATTCAACATTTGAAAAATTTGTCATTTTTCAAAATTTTATTTTTAATTTTTTTTTTTTTTTCATAGCCTCAAGTATCCCTCCCAAAACAAGCTTTGGATCATTATTGTAACTATCATAGTTTTCGAGATATTTAAAGAATAATATTGAAAAACTGGAAAAATCACAAAATTTGGAATTTTGCATAACTTTTGAAGAAAAATTTTAAAATTTTTTTCCTTTGGCAGAATTGAGTTATGGTAATTTCTCAATTAAAGCTTATAAATGTATATTACCGTTTATATTATTGATATTTACAGAATTATTTAATAAATCCTTGTCTTCCGGAGAATTTCCGACTGAATGGAAATTATCTCATATTATACCTATTCCGAAAAAAATCTAATGCATGTAATTGTGAGGATTTCAGACCTATTTCACTGCTATCTAATTCATCGAAAGCATTAAAAAAAATGTGTGCATGACCAAATTGTTTAATATGTTAATGAGAATAATTATATAAATGAATACCAAACAGCATTTCAAGAGGGTTTAAATACGCAGACGGCAATTATGCACTTTTGCGATGACGCCCGATTAGCGATTAATGATTCTAAAATTACAATAGCTGTCTTCTTTGAACTTAATAAAGCATTTGACTCAGTTAGTCATAAAAAATTATTATGTAAATTGTTACGAATGAATTTTTCAGAACTTACGCTAAACTGGATCAGATCTTACTTGGATCAAAGAAAAAAATCGATACGTTATAATAAAAATACATCCTCTTGGGAAAAAGTGCTAAGTGGAGTGCTTCAGGGTAGCGTGCTTTACTTTTTTCTTTATATATTTCTGATCTTGCACGCATTTTGGAATGTAAATATTTATTTTATGCTGACGATTTAGTTATATACCTTTCATGCTATCAATCAGATATCAACAACTATGTTACAATATTAAATAGTGAAATATCTAAAATTATTGATTGGTGTAAACTAAACTGCTTAAAATCCTGATTCAGAAATCTAATTTGGAATGATTCAAACACGATCCAAAACAATTCAAAGTTGGCAAAATTTACTATACATAGGTATACACTCTAACATGGGTTGAATTATTCCAAATTAGATTTCTGAATCAGGGTATTGAATGCATCAAAAACAAAAGCGATTATCATTAGCAGTAAAATTAAAGCTAACAGTGATGATTGTAAACATGCACAAAATATTATTGTAGGTGACTCCCTGTTTAAAAATATTGATTGAAAAAAATTAAAAATGATGAAATTCGAATTCTTTTCAATAATTTAAATTCTTTTGTTTGTATATATAGATTTACAGTTTGCATGGAGTGACCGCTTCTCAATTCTTTTCAATCAGTATTTTTAACCAGGGCTGTATCATTCCATACGTTAATTCTGTTACCCTGTTGAAAACAACCAACAGATTCCAATAAAAAAGAAAATTGTATTGGTGCGTATTGTGCTTTTGTCGCAGCAAATCCATATACGTACCAATACACGTCTGAAGTTAAAAAATACTGAACTTTATTGGAATGTAAATGGATTGAAAATTTCTAATTGGATATTACGAACAGTCGAATAAATAAAGAGTAATCTATAGGGCTAACCAGACAAAATCTTTATTCTATGAGTTTTTAAGTGTAATTTCTCATTGAACCTTCAAAAAAATCTTGGAACATTCTGAGATTTCCATATGAAGTACAGCTTTCAGACCTAGTATTTCTATCAGGAATACCGTACCTTGTGGACAATACACGTTCTCGGAATTTATTGTAATATACAAGAATAAAGAAATATTAAGTATATGGGTATTTGTGTGTTATTACTTATTGAAATTAAAAAAAAAGTTTGTAATGTTCTGGGATTTCCAAATATAACATACATTTTATGTCAAGTAATTCCATTAGGAATACCGTATGTTGTAAACAAGAAAATTAGTTGGATTTTATCGTAATATACAGCAATAAATGAATATCAGTCCTGTCAGTCTTTGTGTGTAGTTTCACATACAATTAGAAAAATAAGCTAGAAATTCGCTGGAATCTCCAAATGAACCATAGTGCTTATGCCATGTATTGCTAACGGGAATACCGTATGTTGTAAATAATAAATGTAGTTGGATTCTATTGTAATGTTCAACAATAAATGAATATCAGTCCTGTCGGTATTTGTGTGTAGTTTCACATACAATTAGAAAAATAAGCTAGAAATTTGCTGGAATCTCCAAATGAACCATAGTGCTTATGCTACGTATTTCTATCGGGAACACCTGATATTGTAAACAATAGAAATATTTGTATTTCATTGTAATATACAATAAGAAATAATTATTTTTCTCATGAGTATTCATGTGTAGTGTTACTCATCGATGTTGGAAAAAAACCAGGAACATTTTAGGACTTTGAATCAAAACACTGCTTACCTTATATCTTTCAAAGTAATTTTGTGTCTGTTTCGATTTCTTTTGGACTTTTTTGACAATTTAAAATTTCTTACGAAGTACATATACATAAATAGTTTACAAGTTATTTAAGGAACAAAGTCTGGATTAAAATATTTACTCCAAAGATTTCTTCAATTATTTTTAGTGCTATAATTTATTAAGTAAATTACATTTTACATGGCTCCACTATACTATCTCCAACTTATTTCCTGATTGATTACCCTCTTCAGATTCGGTTGGGGAACTATTACTTGAAGATGAGGAATCATCAGACTCAGAGTCATCAGTCCCAGAATCATCAATCATTTTTAACTGATTATTTGGCAATCTTTCTACGGTGATATGATCCGTTCGACTTGGACCTGCTGCTTTTACTGAAGTACGTGAAGCTCTTGTTTTATCGACATCACGACTTACTCCGTTGCTTTGATCCCCAGTACATTCTGTAATAATAAATAGCAGTTTTTACTCAGTTACCTAATGGATTTGAGAAATCTCAATATAAAATCTAATTAAATGGTTGAAATATTAAAAAAAAAAACTAATTCTAAACTCTTGTTAATCCGAACCTGAATGTAGCTACTATTAAACCGATTTTAAACTATCTTGTCAAAACAAAAATATCGAGAATAAACCACAATTAAACCCAAAATAAACTGAACTGAAAATAAAGTAATCTACAAATATAGAAATGTACAATCATCCATACAGCGAATAAACCATCGAGTAAAAACAGTTTAAAGTCAGTTTACTTACAGTTTTATATAAACCAAAAAAAAACTGGTTTAGTTACGGTTTTATTTGGGGTTTTCTTTTTCGAGTAACTGAACTCCTACTTTTCGTTCAAAATAAGTTTTCATATATAGTTTATTTCTTTCCGTGTAAGTGACTCATGCAAAAATGGAAGAACAGTAAAAAAAAAAAATAATTTTTATTTTGATGATGCTTGTAGGCGCTCAAAGATTTATTTTTGATTTAGTAGGAAAATTGTTTTTTATTTCTTACTACGAGATATCTCACATATAAAGCAAATTCACACTCAAATTATAATATTTTTAATTTTTATGTTTATTTTTTTCAAAATACCAAAAAAAATCCTGTTTTACAACGACTATTTCAAATGAGCAGTTTCGTTCAAATATAAATTTTTTATTATTGTTTATGTAAGAGTCCAAATTTAGATAAAGTCAAAAAATGTTGACCTATTCGTCGTTGATTACAATAAAACTTTGCAATGAAAGCTAAAGCAATGCACACTTGTTAACATAAGCTCTGTTATTTCAGATTTTATTTTTTTGCTCAATATGAATTCGAAAATTAGAAAACCCAGTGAGCCAAACCCAATAATCGGACTGTTTTCTAAATTAAAATGCATTAAATCGTCGTGATTGAAATATAGACAATATTGGACCGGAATAAATTAAGTAATTGCGAATGGGGTTTTCGAAAGCATTAATAATCTTCATTTGATCGAATTCACTAATAACAAGTTTTGAGATATTATGATAGTAATCTACAGCTTATCTAATGAACAAATTTAAAAAAATATATTTCTCCAAGTGTCTTATTCCAGATATGTTTTGAATCAATGATCAAATTTAGTTAATTGCTACGTCAATCAAAAGCTTTAAGTACTGGGGCTCATTAATTTGAGGATTTAATTGATAGAGCAATTTTTTATATTTTAAAACATTAAAAAAAAACGACATTAATTAAGAAACAAGCACTTTTTCCATTATTGTTCGAGCAATTCGTGGCATATCCAGAAAATAATATCTTCAAAATTTATAAGAAACATACTTATGAAAACTTCAATAGTTTACTTAGGAGGGTCTTTAATAGTATTAAGAAAAATGTAGTCAATTTTTTTGAATTACTTCTATGAACGTTATTAATAAAATTCAGATAGGTGGTAGATAGCAATAGCTTTTGGGAAGAGTATCTAAAATAAACGACTTATAAAAATTCTGAAACTTCAAGTATTGAATTATAGTGAATAATATAATATCTTGCATGTCTGCATGAGTAAATATTTCAGAATTAACGATATATAACTAACACGAATATAAAAAAAAATATCTGCGATGGGAAAAAAATTTATTAAATCTTAACTCACCAATAATTCTTGTTTTTTCAAAGCGAGTTTTTTATCCAGGATAGATGTTAGCTCAATAGCTTTTTGATTATTTTTTTCTTCTGGTATAACAGTTTCAAAGTCACTTTCTTCTGTACACGATATCTGTAGATATGCAGGAGGGACTTTTGTTCTTTCTGTTTTTATTTTTTCTTGAAGAGCTGCTTCAGTTTCTATAAATAAATGTAACCATGAACATTAACTGAAAGCTGAATTCTATTACAGAAAAAAAAAAAAAAAATTAATGTAAAAATTGATAAAATACATGTTCAACGTGTGTAAATTAATTACTAAAATTTAATGAAAAAACTGAATAATTTAATTATTTTCAATTTTCGCATATTTAAAAAAAATCAAATTTATAAAAAAAATTAAGCTAGCGAAAAAAAATAGTTTTTATATTAAGAAGTTATATATAGATGATTATCGATCAATTAAAATTTCGTACAATTTCTGATAAATAGATATCAATCTTGTCAACTAATTTTTATATTTTCTACATAGAATAAATTAACAGAATTATCCGAAATTATTTCAGAAAAAGATAATGCACATACGTGAAAAAATCAATAATTGACAGGAATTAATTATTATTACATATTCCTCTCTTTTCTAAAAATTACGTAATAAATTTAATCAGTGATAATAAAAATAACGATTATAAAATAATCGTCGCTGTTAATAGGATGTGTAAAATTACTTGTGTAATGCACGATATAAAATTATAACAAAAGTAAAAAAAAAAAAAAAAATATTCTTCAAAGTTCAATTGGAATCAATTGAAAACTCATTGTTTCCGATTGGATTTAATTAAACTTTTTAACCAGGGCTGTTGTTAATTTAATTAATGGTAAATCCATAGTGAGGACAACACATTTTTAAATATGCCAGTAAATAGTACATGATTATTAATTAGTTATCATCATATCTAAAATGAAAGTCAATTAATTTGCAATAAAGGTAGTTAATGATTTGAATATAAATTCCAATAAGGATCATGAATTCGAAAAAAAGGAATAAGTGCTTTGATATGACAAAAAATATATAAACATACTTTATTATCTACCATGTTTTTTACAGCGTCGATAATTGATGCAAATCTTATTTGTTTTTTGTGTTCGGTCCTGTATATTAAACTGATTACTTTGAAATTTTGAGTCATTACACTTTTAAAATATATAATTCTCCCAATAAGAAAAAAAAGTTATTTTAAAACAATTAAACTAAACTTTCTGTGCTTAGAACCAATATAAATAGTTAAACACAGCTTACCTTCAACATATATAATAAGAGCTTTCTTAAAGTTATGCTCGTAAGCCACCTTGTAATGTTTCTTCGTATTAATTGGTAATCGAAATTTTGGAATCTGCGACGTCGCAACAATATCAAAATTATTGTCGGGCGGGAGAAGTTTAATGTACGCAAACATATGTAATCTGAAGCTTGTTTATAACTGAAAAAGGTATATAACTTAAATACACACAGAAAAAAAAAAAATTCTCGACTGAAGGTAAATATTCTTGATTCAAGAAAATTTTTTCGGAGACCTAAACTTTCTCAGATAAAGTAGAAATCTTCTCCAACGAAGACGAATTTTTTTTTAACCAAGACAAATTCTCTTGGCTCAAGAAAATCTTGACTGTTACCATAAAAAAAAAAGAAAAAAAATTTTGAAAATTCAAAACATATATTCCTGAACTGGTTACTTAAACTGGATTATTATCCGAAATATTTTTTAATTAACTACTCAATCAGTAACAAAGATATTTTCGGGTTTAGTATTGGATAAACATAAGAATAATGAAGTAATACAAACTTTAAAGTAAATTTGACGTCTCATTCCGAAATATAAATTTGAAAATTTTCAGCGTTGAAGAATATTTTTGTACTATAAATCAGGTAAATATGGAAAAATAAAAATTTTTAATGTAAACTAAAAATTCGTCAAAAAATTTCTATCCATACAAAAGGTAAAAGATTTGATAATGGACTAGTACTCGATCACTCCATGTATTTGTAAATCTATATTTATAACTATGATCGGGTATTAGGTATTTTACCTTACTAAATCATGTAGAATTTTATCAGAATCATGAGAAGTCCAAAAACATCTCATATGCTTAAATTATTTGCATTGTTTTTCGAATATAAAGTAAATAACAATTTATTTCATGCACAAATCAAGCAAAAATTTAAGAAACTGAATAAAAAATTGGAAATAAGTTTAAAATTAAATTATTGAATCTGCAAAAAATGAAAAATGCTTTGACAACGCTTCTCTATCCACAAGTCTCTATAAAATTATTTCAAAAGAGTCAAAAACCGCATAGAAACCAACTTGTCTATTGGATTCTACGCGGTTTTTAACCCATTTCAGTGAATTCTATGGGAACTTTTGGATAGGGATAGCCCAATACACGTACGTTCAGTGATTTATAAAAAATAAACGTAATATCCTCTGTAATAATTAGGACAAAAACTTGTGAACGCTTAAAAAAATTAGACTAGAAGGGAAAAAATGGATTGCAAAGTTTTAAACAATTTATTAGAATTTGTAAATTGCATATACGTATTTATTAAGCCGAAGGAAACTTAATGGAAGCATGTGCTAATAGGATCCTATACGCCCAAAACTTTTTTGTAGTTTTTAAAGTAAAAAATATCAGGACAACTTAAATGTTAAAAGAAAAAAAAGACGAGTGAAAAATTTAATCGGAGTATTTCTAAACATTAAAATATATTTAAAAAATTATTATACACGTATATTGGATCGTGTTGGATGTCTCTAGAAACGTGGTAAGTCCAAATTAAATTTCATACACTAAAATTTTTACATAATATGGAATCAAAATAAGTCTTAATCATAAAAAATTATATAAACAATAATCAAATTTTTTTCCCGGTATATTTAAATAAAATTTTAGATCACTGATTAAAAATTTTCAAATAAATTCAATTTTTATATGTGAAATTTTTAGAAATTAAAAAATACTCAAAAGCGCATTTTGGGTAGTAAAAAATTAGAAATTTCCAGAAATATTGGTTGAAAATTTTTAAAAACTGATAAATACTTTTAAAATACATATATATGTATTTATTAGACCGAGCGAAATCTCATTAACGTATAGGATATCCAAATACTATCCCATACGTTGGAAATATTTCTTTTGTTTTTAAATTATGAAATATACCAATAATTAATAAAATTTTTTTTTTTTTTTTCACAAATCAAATAAAAATGTACTAAATGAATTCCAAAAATTATTGCCACAGATTAAATGTAGAAGAAAAAAAACATAATAACAAATAAGTGAAAAATTTTATTAAGAAATCGTTCAAAATGAATATACATTTTTAAATTTTCGAAAATAATCGAAAATTTAATAAAGTTATTGAAAATAGAGAATTTAGAACAATAAATCTTGTATTTACAGATATTATTTCAATTGAAACATAAGTTTTCATCAACGAAATCAGTAACACACTCTGCACTAGAACCTCACATGAAGAAGTTTCCGGAACAACTGATTTACTGGCGATTGATGAACCCTTTGTTAGACAGGGCGCTTATACACGCGCCGGCACTCACGTGTCGGCAAGTAAGCCGATTGCATCTTCGTTTGTTCTCTACTTCCAAGCGACACTAAGCCTTCGAGATCTCACGTTACATATATACATATATATTACATTGTACTGGTCAACTCTCTTCAAGGAACTGTAGTATGAGTTACCCCCATAAGAAAAATTTGTAAAAATAATATGTATTAAAATATAGAAAATAAATGTTTTTAGTATGGAAAAAAATACGTAAAAAAAATAAAAATATATATAAAATAGGTATAGAAAATATATTGTTAATAGCTAATTTTTGGCCGATTTGCGTATAAATTTTCTTTATTTTAAATGTAATTTAAATATATTAAAAATGTATCTTAGAATATAGAAAAAAATGTTGGTATGATGATATATAAAAAATATACTGACAATATATTTTTTTATCATACCAATAATTTTTTTTTAATTATATATATTTTTTTCATACTTCAAATATATATTTTTTATGTTTCATCATATATTTTGTTTATAATTTTTTTTATGGGGTAGACAATCAAGAAAAAAAGAGAGAGAAAAAGTATAAAATAAACGTTAAAATACTTACAAATTGCTTTTGCATGAAAGATATTCATATATAAATAATTCAGAACAAGTATGTATCCTCCAATAGGATCCGATTTTTGTGAAAAAAAAAACAATTGGTGATTCAGCGTTTCAAATAATAAATTATAGAAATTTTATGAAGTTTTATAAAATTTAAAAAAAATCTATAAAATTTAAAAAAAATTTATAAATTTTATTAAAACCCATGAGAAATTTTCATGAAATTTTGTAAAACTTCGTGAAAGGCCAAAACTTCAATTTTGTACAATTTCATAAAATTAATAGAATTATACAAACTTATTATCAAGATCTGGAGGAGTTATTTGTATGAAATTTTATAAAATTTAATGAAAACATTTTATCCCGAGAAGTAAAAATATTGATTACAAAATATTCTGATAGAAGAATTTGTATTTATTCATGCAAACAATTGTTACTAACAATTTAATTGTTTAAATCGAAATGACTCCCGAACCGCTGGTTTGATGGGGAAGTTTATTTGAATAAAAAGCAGTTTTTTCTGAAACGAATTTCTGTTGTATCGTCAGTAGACCTTTTCTTTTTTTTTCTTAACTAATGTTATAGACAAATGAATTTTTTCAAAGTCCGGATTGGATCGAAAAAATCGACAAAATGTCGATACCGGACTTGTAAATGTAAATCCGGACTTTAAAAGAATTCATTTGTTTATAACATTTGTTAACAAAAAAAAAAAAAAATGTCTTGACGATACGACAGAAATTCGTTTCAGAAATAATGCTGTCGATTGGTGGTATCGACATTTTGTCGATTTTTTTTTTCTTCCATTTTTTATGTAAAAAACTTAGAAAAATTCTGGCCTATCGAGCTTCTGATAAGATTTGGCGGAGAAAGAGAGCGCGCGCGATAGGCAGCTGCTAGTGCGAGAGGGAGAGGTCCAAGCGCCTGGCTCGTTTTTGCGTCATATCTCGCGAAATATTTAAGATACGAAAAAAAACTATGATATCTTTTTTGTGTATTTTTTTATTCTGAATGTTTATTTTTCATATAAACTTCCTAATTAAACCAGCAGGTCGAGAGTTATATCGATTTAAACAATTAAATTGTTATTAACAATTGTTTACACCACTTTTGAACAAAAATGACTAGATTTTCGTGATTTTCGACTCAAAATTTACAAGAAACTGTTGAGACCAGCCGGTGCCAACAAAATGAGTACGGGCTCTTCTCTTCAGCCGAAGGACTACTATAAATACTTTAAATGGTCTTAAATAAAAATAATTCGCCCATAATAAGAATGAATTTTTTTTCTATAAATCAAGTAAAATTGTGATTAATGAAACAGAAAATTGAACATTACTAAAAATATTAATTATAAAATCTGTGTAAATTGAAAACGAATTGGACTACTGTTATGTGAATTTATTTAATTGTGTCGGATCTTACTGAGCGTAGGTAGAATCCAAATAGAATCCCACGAGCTGAAAACTATTTTTCTATTAAAAAAAAAAAATATAAATATAATTTATTTGCTAATCAATCAAATTAATATTCAGGTAAAGGATTATCTTATTGAAAAAAAAAATAAACATTAATTAAAAAATCTACAAATTTATTTAAATCATATTAATAGTATATGTAATCCATATAAAATTAATGATTTATTATATGAGAATCAGAGAATCAATTCCAATAAAAAACAATCTTGTGGATTCCAAGTAGAATGCATAGTGTTCATATAAACAAGATAAATATTTTCTATGCGGTCTAACCAATTGATTCTCACTTATTAAAATAATCAGATTGGTTTCTAAAATACTGTATTGTGTTTTTGTCGTTGCAAGTCTAACAATATTTCCTTAGAACCCTGATATCACGATAATTGACGTTCCTTATAAAATCCGATAAATAATATTTGATCTTATTGGTATTCACTTATATGTTATTATTTACTAGTCTGAGCGGAATCTTTTTATAGTTACTAAACTTTTTTCGAAGTTATTACAAATAAAATACTATAGAACAACTCCTTATGGCAACAACAATAAAAACCATGATTCCTATTTTCACAAGAGTTATACATCGCTGACACGAATATTGCCAAACTCATAATAGAAACCAATACAATGTTACAAGTTAAATCCACATTGAATTCATGATTATGCAAAAAACATCAAAACCTCATTGATTCCGATTAACATTATCGGTATGACTGTAATTGCCCATAGATTCCCATTAATCTTAAAATTCTCTGTATTTGGAATTTTTTCTTTCCAAATAGACCACATAGAAATCAATACAATTTCTATAGGAACGTGTTTGGCTGTATTGGATGTTTTCAACAGGGTAAATACCTAGGAGTAATAATAGATAATACTATGTCATGGGAAAATCAAGTAATGAGTTTATGTAATCGAACAATGAAGACCTTAGCACAGTTAAAAATTAATAGTGAAGCTTTTAATGAACAGTTACGTATTAAACTCATTACCACCTTGGTCGTTCCAATCTTTGATTACTGTTGTGCTGCGTTTACAAATATTACAAATAGATTACAGACTAAATCACAAAGAAAAATGAATGCATGTGTCAGATTTATATATAAAATATCTAATTTTGAACATGTCACAGCATACTCTAAAAGATTAGGTTGGCTTAAACTGAATACGAGGAGAGATTTCTTCATTGCATGTTTGTTTTATAAAGAAATTTGTATGGACTATCGACAATTATCTGGTTGCAAGCTAGAATTACTGCCAATCACTTTGCGTAGAGGTGACATTAGACAAGACTTTATAGGATTACCTAGAATAATTCAACAATGTATGAGAAATCTTTTTTAGTACACGGCATACATGTCTGGAATTATTTGCCAGCTGATATAACAACATTAAACAATTTTGATGAATTCCGATCTGCGTGTTATAATTATTTATTTGATAAGGATATTTAACTGAATTAATAATAATTAATAATTAATAATAATGATAATAATTAATGATAATGATGATAATGATAATAGTAATAGTAAAATTAATGGTTTTTGATTAGTACCTAATGATTGATAATTAATTAATTATTAATTAACGTCAATTTGATACCTATCCAGATAACCGGAGTTTCAGCGCAATTTTAGAACTGAAACTGTTGTCGTCTCAGTGACGTACAGTACACATAAAAAATTTCAGTGTCAACTTTTGAGCGCTCTTTGACGTCTGAGAGACATCAAAATTTGAGACGCAACAAATGACGTCAACAAGACCTCAAACGTAGAGATATTTTTTACCTTTGGATTTTTAAATTTACTTTGTTGAATAGTTGCTAGATGTCGCAAGCAGGCTTCTCTTCAATATGAACCTTTCCCTTTTGTGATTACTAAATCACGCGGAATGATAATTTTTCAAATCAAATGTTGTACAATTAAATTAAATTTTTTTGTTAGTAAGTTTCATTTAGAATATCTCTTATTAAAATGAAAAGTACAACTAGATACACTCTTGTAGTTGTATAAAGATTTATTCTGACCAATCAATTTGCTAGAGAAACTATGAAAATATATTTTATAGAATTCAACATCGAACATGGCATGATAAAATTTATGTTAATTTTACAGACAATAATTATTAAACAAAAATATCAAGCTGCGGAAAAAATAATTGAAAGTTCTGATTCAGTCCTATATGATCTATTCGTTTATTCTGGTGGTTGCTTGACTTGAACATTGTGCTATAAAATTTTTAAATCATAAGAAATTTTATGCAATTTTATAAGAGTTAATGCGATATTATGTAATTTTTAAAGAATTCATGATCTTTATAGGATAGTATTTCTAGTAGAACATGATATTCATCAATTTAAAATATATAGATTCTTCTACTTTGGCCATCTAGTGATGAAATTTATAAAACCTAATTATCTAGTGAACATCGAAATTATCCTGATAGCCACCCTAATCATAAGTTAACTACAAGCTACCGCCGTATTTTAAAGGTAACTTAAAGGAAAGTGTTGGAGAGCAAGCAGGTTACCTTTAAGTTAACAGTAAATTGTCTGTTAAGTTGAATTCAATTTGACTACAAGCGTTACTGTCAGACAATGACGTTAAGTTGATTGAAAGTTTCACTTCAAATTGACGGCAAGTTTTTCTAGCAAGTTACATTCAAGCTACTGCCGTATTCTGAAGCCAACTTAAAGGAAAGTATTATACAGCTAAGGTTTGCCAGAAACTTTCTCGTTAACTTAGCCGAAAGTGTTGCTCTAAAACACTTGTAGAGCAATGTCTGGCTATCAGGGTACCTTCTAAAACGGTCAAATCCCCTAATAGCCACTTTGCGTTGAAATTGACGGTAATTTGATGTTGAAATTACCTAAAATCTACTGCCCGAATTTGCGGACAATTTCACAGCAAAAGTTGAAAATAAAAATCTACGGTTAATTTTTCTGCAATTTGAAGGTACCCTGATAGCCAAGTTGGCGAGAAACTGACGAGAAACTTGCAGCCGCAACTGGACACCAAGTTGGCCGCCAACAGTGGTCCCTCCAAAATTGATAGACATTATCTGAGAAAGTTGCTTGCAAAAGTTGGCAATCATAAGTTGACAGTAAGTTTCCTTTCAATTTTCTCAGAAACTTGCATTCCAGTTGCAGCTCCATACTGGCGCCAACTTTCTGAGAAAGTTGGCGGTAACTTGTAGCCAAAAGTTGCAAAAGCTAAAGTTGTCGACAACTTGTCGTCAAGTTGGTCGGAAACTAATGAATGACCAACTTTTTCACGATCAACTCGTGCTATCAGGGTAAACTTGTACGAAAAAAAACGGTCGGTAATGTTCATTCTTACCATTTCAGAAGGTAAGCAAATTTTTACATAAAATTGTCTACAATTTGAGCGTAAAAATATTCTTAACAATTTTTCAAGTCAAATTAACGATAAATTGACATTAAATTTGCGTGAAAATTAAAGACAACTTTTTTCTATTCAACTTTTGAAGTGAATTTGCATTGTAATTCGGGCATTAAATTTACCTCGAATTCAATAGCAAGTTGCATACAACTTGTCGTAAAGAATTGAAAAGTCCGAAGTTGACGGAAATTTGAAGAAAAATTCAACGAAACTTTTGTACAGTAAACTTTTGCTCAAGCAAACTGCTGTTAGGGTCGAATCTACCCTGATAACCAGACATTGCTCTACAAGTGTTGCAGTGAAACATTTACGGCTAACTCAACGAGAAAGTTTCTGGCAAACATTGGCTGGATAATCCTTTCCTCTAAGTTGGCTTCAGAATACGGCAGTAGCTTGAATGTAACTTGCCAGAAAAACTTGCCGTCAATTTGAAATGAAACTTTCAATCAACTTAACGTCATTGTCTGACGTTAATACTTGTAGTCTAATTGAATAGAAAGTTGCAGACAATTTGTTGTCAACTTAAAGGTAACTGCTTGTCCTCCAACACTTTCCTTAAAGTTACCTTTAAAATACGGCAGTAGCTTGTAGTTAACTTATGGTTAGGGTGGCTATCAGGGTAAACAATTTAGGTCAACTTGAGCTACTACTGCAGTCAAATTTTGCTACTCAATTTTTGATGTCTTGAGTACGTCAAATAGCGGCTTTAATCTGACGTCAACTTTACGCGCAATTTGACTGTTGGTTGAGCTCAACTGGCTCAAGAATTGTTCAGCTACGGTTTGATTTCAATTTTACCGTCCAATCCGGACGCAGAATTTGATGTCAAGCTGACTGCAAAAAGTTTGCGTACATACCTATAAGTTGACACCAACTTACTGTCGTGTTTCAAATGAATGACAAAGACAGAGCTTGATGTGGCCATACTATATTTCCTTTGCTGTCAAAATGTTTAATACTGAAAAGAAAATGATAAATATATTTAAAAAATTATCTCCTCACGTTTTCTCTTGTTGTCCAGGTGTAGTAAATAAATAATCTGTTTTTAGTCCCAGATCCACTGGTGTATTGATGATGAAATGCCCGTAAAAATAAGCTACAGTATAGTACAGAAAAGTAACAATAACGAAACTATAGTTCTCATGTTGCTTTGCGTACTTAGTCCCTGAAATAAATGCTACAAAATATTATGCGCAAAAGCTACAAAATTAAAGTGCACTGCGCAGAAGGAGCAAGTACGTAATAAAAGAAAGACAAGAAATGAACAATTGTGTGAAATAGAAAAAGACATGAAAACAAAGCAAAAAAAAACTGTGCCAGAGAGAGAACAAGACGTTAAGATGCTTTGAGTTATTTTTATCGACTGTATAGATATGTACTGTATTTACATACGAATATTAATATTCTCTTAACGTTGCAAATAATCTATCGCTGTTGTTTTTCAAGTGCGCATTGCATTGATGCAGTTGTTTTAAATTATTTAGTTACAGAGTTCACTTAAACTTTATTATTTATGTGATTTTCGACATTTTTTAAACAACAGTGTCAAGTTAGAACCATGTTTGTGATTATGGATTCTCTGCTACAGTAGCGAAAAGTGAAAAAAAAAATATTTTCTTGATTTGCTTGTGCGTAAAATTTACCAGTTAAGACTTTGTTTTATTTTATTGTACAAAGAAACTAAAAAAAATATTCTGGTTTGTTTATCGAGTGGATATAAACTATCTCACTCTTAGCGTCTATTTTGTATATGTATATATATGTATATATATACTGATTACAAACGTCAGTGACAAGTAGATAAGTAAAAAAATTGTGAAATTAAAAATTCTTAAAATAATTAACGTGTTTTTGTTTTTTGATAATTTCTGAGGGTGTCAATTTTTGTTTAAGTAAAAAAAATTAAAGGTTTTTATTTAACTGAATACTTAATTAACAGGAAAAAAATAATAAGTAATTTTGTAATGTACCGCAAGTGTAGCACTGAAGAATACGCTGTTACATCAACAATTAAATTCGTCCACTCGAAGAGAAAAGGAATTTTTATAAATATAAAAAAAATGTTGAAGAACAAGATAAGTCGCCGTGATCAATTAAATTTCTTAATACTTCGTTGGAATTGAACTACTATTTGACATAATAAATTAAAATAAATTCATTGAGTTAAAAAAGTTTTGTCTGAGAGCTGACAACTCTTGTGAAGAAGACAAATATTTAGAACATGGTGAAATCTTATTGTTGAGATCTTATTTAAAGAGATATTTACGATTTTCATCAATTTACTGCTGAAAGTAATTTTATTAAGATTTTTTTTGACCAAATAATTAAACATGAAGCTGCTTGAAAGTACTAGATTTGAAGCAATAAACAGTGCGCTCTGTATTAAAACTGGCGACTGTAAAATAATCGGAAGGTATTTATCGTTAATATGTCGATACATTCCCAGATTAAGAAAAGTAATTAGAAAAGAATGTAAAACAATTTGAATGTTATGAGTGTGGATGTAGCAGACATGAGACAATTTATACATATATAAATAAATAAATTAAAATAATAAAATTGAAAAAATTGCGCGGGCTGATTTTTCAATTATCTACATACGTATTTTTTCTACTCACATTTCTTTTATTTATTCAAAAATTTAAAATATCGCTAATTGCCAGTTATATTAACACTCATTTAATGTTTTATAATTTTTCTTAATCCTCAATAAAAATTAAAAAGTATTTGAAGCGATTAAAAAAGTTTTTTAGTGATCGACAAGTATTTGGAAGTATTCAAGATCATTGAGTACTTTTGAATTGTTATAAATCTCCAGAAATAAAAATTTCACTATTATTTAGCGATAAGAAAAAATTTTGAAGTATTTAAGAATTTCAATGATTTCAAATCGTTCCAAATTTTGCTATATAATGAGATTTCGCTATTAATTAGTGATTTCACAGTACCCTGATTAAGAAAAATGATTTGAAATGGTTCAAAACAATCTGAAATGATTTAAAACAATTTGAATTGACTAATATGTAGATATACACTCAGCATTGATTAAATAAATTTTCTTTATCAGGGTATTTGGAAGTATTAAAAAAAAAATTGATAACTTTTGAATCTTTCTAAATCTCTCCATGAATTGGAATTTCAGTATTATTTAGGGATTAAAAAAAGTTTGAAAATATTTCACAACTTTAATAATTTCGAATCTTTCCGAATCTCCCTAAAAAATGGGGTTCAGGTATTTTTGAATGATTGAAAAATATTTGGAAGTATTCAAAAAAATTGATTATTTTCGAATCTTTCTAAATCTCTCCACGGACCGAAATTTCACAATTATTTAGTGATTTAAAGTTATTCCAAAGTATTCAAAAACATTAATGATTTCAAATCGTTCCAAATCTTGCCATAAAATGAGATTCCACTTTTACTTAGTAATTTGTAACTGCTAGAAAGTATTGAAAAAAATTAAGTATTTTTGAATTTATCTATATTATTAAGAGAATAAGGAAAATTTTGTTCCCGCCATATCTATATGATAAAATTGGTTAATAATGTTATTAAATTTGGTATCGTTATAAAGATCTTGACTTGAATTTGTGCCTTCTCATAGTTTAAACTCTTTTTTATTGCTAAGCAATGAGATAAATCGATTTATCAATATCATTTAAGTTACATTTAAATTACGCGGGAAAAAAGACCATCGTGTTTATTTACTTTAAATAAATTACTACTTTAATTATTCTGTCTCTAAATATGACTGAATGTCACTGAATATATAGATATATTATTTATATCGCGTTACTAAATCCAAAATTATATATTTTTATACTCCCTTTTAAGTTTAGGAAGATTCTCAAAGCCATAAGAGCGTGCACAGAAAAAAAAGGATTCATTAACACAAAAAATCGTTACTCGCTTAAAAAAAATTTTACTTACCCCAAAAAATTTTTTGCATAGTAAATTGAAAACAAAAATTTATTTAAACCAGAAAAAATTCCTTGGCCCAAGAAATTATTTATTGCCTAAAAAGTATTTTCTCAGCCCAAGAAAATTTTTGTATTTAATTCATAATCCATAAAATTTCTTGGTGCAAGTAAAAATTTTATGCAGCAAAGAATCCTTTTTTTTCTGTGTATTTTATAAATTTATTTGTGATATTCGGGCAGTCACGTAGTGACTGTAAGTTGCTCGTCTAAATCTAAACAAAAAATATTCAAAAACTTTAGTGATTTCAAATTATTTAAAATTTTCTTAAAAAATGGGGTTCAGGTAATTTTTAGTGATTGAAAAGTATTTGGAAGTATTCAGAAATTGAGTATTTTCGAATTTCTGTAAATCTCTCTACGAATCGAAATTTAAGTATCATTTAGCTATTAAAGAAATTTGGAAGTATTGAAAATTGTAATAATTTTGAATTCTTATGAATCTCCGTATAAAATGGAATTAAATTTTTATCAAGTGATTGAAAAATATTTAAGAGTATTTAAAAAAATTTTATGTTTTCGAATCGTCCTAAGTCTTTCAACAATTAAAAAATTCGACTATTAGTGATTAAAAATTGTTGTGAGGTATCTAGAAAATTTCATAACTTGAAATCTCCCCAAATTATTGAACAGGTAATTAGGAACTTTTCAAAAGGATTTAATGCTTAAAAATTAGGAGGATTTAAATTTTATGTAAAACTTAAAAAGTATTAAAAAAATTTTTTTTTTATCTTTCCAAATCGCTTTTCTTAATCAACGTTGATTATTGTATTATCATTATTATTATCATATGTTTATTTATATTCAGAATTGAAAGTTACTCATGTAAAATGGCTGGAAATGATAAACAATTGTACAAACGATTCAATTCTGAGCAAGGAGTTACACCACATGACCTTCAAGCTTTATCTCCACCACAAACATCTCTTGGCACATCACCAGCTCAATCTTACTACAGGTATTTATTTTAGAATATTTGTATTTGACACAAAAAAAAATTATAACACAGTTTATTAATAAAAATATTTACAGTAAAAGTATTTCTGGAGATGAAGAGGGGCCATTATGTGACACAATAAGCCGAAAAACTTTATTTTATTTAATTGCGACTCTAAATTCAGCTTTTTATCCTGATTATGATTTTTCTGATGCCAAAAGTCACGAATTCAGTAAGGAGCCCAGTTTGCAGTGGGTTATGAATGCAGTTGACAGTAATCTTAGTGCTACTGCTGGTGATCATTATCGTACTCTGAGATCTGCACTGTGGGCTGCAGTAGAAGATGAAATATCAATGAGCGAATGTGATATTTATAGGTCATTATAATAAATGTCTATTAAATTTAAAAGATTTTTAGTACACAGTTTATAATATCAATATTTTTATTCACTTCGACATAATAAACAATATTGTGTTAAAATCAACAATCTGTGTGTTAGAAACGGTCCGCAAAATATTTGTTATTTTTTAACACAAACTATTTGTGTTGGGATTTCAACAGTAAATTTGTGTTAAAATTTCAACACATAATTCGGAAATACAAGAAGTAAATTCAACTCTTTTTAAATGTCAGTGGCGACACAAAAAAATGTAACTTTAACATTTTATTTTTATACCATGAATATTAAGGTGATTCAAAAAATAACAAATTTTTTTTTTTCTCGCAAAAAAGTTCAAAAGTTTTATTTAGATAAAAGACGCCTGTGCAAATTAGAGCTCTTAATATTAACATTAAAAGGCTCCGCATTGCACTTTTCTATTTTTCATAAGAATAACATGGAAAAAATTTTTTTTGCGTCTTCTGATTTTTATAAGTAGCTAACGATGCGTCGTAGGAATAATTGGCAGGTATATTTTTGTAGGTAATTGAATGCTCTACAAAAAAAGTTTTTTATCATTTTTTGATAAATTTATTTGTTCAAAAGTTATTTGAGGTTAAAGTCGAATTCATATTAAATTTTGAGATCTTTTTATTTTTCCGGCGAAACTATCAGACCTATTACAAAATATCATGGGACTTTGTTTGTAGACAATTTTATTCCCTAGAAGTTATTCCAATAAAGTTTTTTCGAATTCCGCATTGTTTTCTAGTTATTTTTATTTTAATGTCAAGCTCATAAAAAAAATAGTCTTCTGATCGATTTTAAGAGCTTGACATTAAAATAAAAATAACTAGAAAACAATGCAGAATTCGAAAAAAATTTATTGGAATAACTTCTAAGGAATAAAATTGTCTACACAAAAGGTCCCATGATATTTTGTAATAGGTCTGATAGTTTTGCCGGTAAAGTAAAAAGATCTCAAAATTTAATATGAATTCGACTTCAACCTCAAATAACTTTTGAACAAATAGATTTATCAAAAAATGATGAGAAACTTTTTTTTGTAGAGCATTCAATTACCTACAAAAATATACCTGCCAATTATTCTATGACGCATCGTTAGCTACTTATAATAATCAGAAGACGCAAAAAAAAATTTTTCCATGTTATTCTTATGGAAAATAGAAAAGTGTAATGCGGAACTTCTTAATCTTAATATTAAGATCTCTAATTTGCATAGGCGTATTTTTTTATCTAAATGAAACTTTTGAACCTTTCTGCGAGAAAAAAAAAATTTGTTATTTTTTGAATCACCCTAATAAATATTCATAGAATATAATTTATATATTATTTTGAAGTTATCAAAAATGATAACAATTATTAATTAACATTCAATTGTTTTTTGTTAATTTTGAAGTAACACTTAATAAATATTAATAATTTAAATTTTCGTACTAAATAACACTTCTAAAGTGTTAAAAGTGATTAAAAACTTAAAAGTAACACACAGAAAGGTATTGATTTAACACAGTCCATTTTTACTCAGACACACAATATTCTTACTGTGTAAGCCTGTCTAATTTGTATAATTGTTATATATAGCTACAACCCAGACTTGGCCTCAGATCCTTTCGGTGAAGATGGTTGTCTATGGTCATTCAATTACTTCTTTTATAATAAAAAATTGAAACGCATTGTTTTCTTCACTTGCAGAGCAATAAAGTGAGTATTTACTCAACTGTTTATAACATGAACATTATCGCATATGTATAAATATTATTTAATTTTTCTTTCTTTGCAGTCCTTTGTACGCCTTAGATTCTGGAGTCGGTAGTGATTTCGCTATGGATGAAGACGATGATGACAATGATAATGATAATTATTAGGCGATAAATCTGTTCCAACTTAACAAATATTGTTAAGTTGATGATTTATTTTTTTCATATATTTATTTAATAATAACTTAAGATGACAGGTAGTTTTTTGAGAACACCTCTTATTTCAAATTAGATATAAATATTGCTCACACGCTATTTGATGCATAACATCGCATTCAACTCCATAATTAAACATTTAGGGTCAGTTTTTAAATCTGTCTTATTTAAATCCGTGATTTAGATATACTTAAGTGCATCTATATATTTAATATATATATATATATATATATTATAGTACGAATATCGATAAATTCATTCGGATTAAACTAAAACTGAGTTTAAAAAACTGGCTCGTAACTTTATCTGATATTTGAAGTTGTCTATTGTGATTAATTTTTTCGTAAACCCACCATAGATTATTCTATATTAATGATTGTAGTAATTACAAACATATCACAGTGTTGTATTAATTAATAATTTTTTTGGGAAATGGGATCTCGTACATTCTTTGATTAAAACTTTAGATCCTTAGAATACGAACTATGATTCATTGAAACACTACATATATATTTTAAATGGTTTAATTTTTCTTCTATTTCATGTATAGAAATATAATCTAATAATTATAAACACTAAAAAATACGTAGTAGTACACATTGTGCAGTTTATCTGCGGTTTTAAGTAAAATACAAAAGATGCATATATTTACTATGTACTTGCAAAGATGATCGCTTATTGAATTTAAGATTTGATATAAATATCCGATTTAATTGTAAATGAGTAAATACAGAAAGTTTGATGAAATTGTTTACATTTAATATTATTGCTGTGTTATATTTTATTGTTCTATATTTTGTCTCAAAATTATTTATATTTCAATTTTGAAACTTTGAGTGAATCAATAAATAGTTTATCACAAAGAACACAAAATATTATTATTTCTCTATATTTTCTTGTAAATTAAATAATCAATAAAAAAAAATGTTAAAGTACTTTTTAAGACCATGGTGGCCACATTTCTGGAAAACCTGGAAATGTCAGGGAATTATAAATATACTGGAAAAGTCAGGGAAATGTCAGGAAATTTCGTCACAAAGCTGGAAAAATTTTCACTTCCTTTCTTTTGACTGAAAAAATCCGACAAATTTAGTTTTCTGTCAAAACTGTTCAAAAAGTTACGCGGCGCGAATGCGGTTGTAAAACGATATTTAAAAAAATTATTAGACATTGATTCCAATAGCGAAAAAATGAAGCATTTAGAATTAAAAAGGCTATTAGAAAAACAAAAGTCTTAGTAGAAACCAATCGCCAGGATCTTCAAGCTATTAAAATCCATATTGACGTTAAAAAACTAAAAACATTAAATGTATACATAAATAATGAACTAATAAGTTTCACTATGTTTATTATTCGCGTACTCCATTAATACTTTATTAATATTCTATGAAATAATCTTAGTTATGAAATTTATTCTAGTGAAAATGAAAAATTTATTTATATTTTATTATAGAGTAAGTTATATAAAAACATGAATTTCAAATCAAAAATAAAAATTATTCATTTAATAAATAAAAAAAAGAAAAATACAATCAACTTTAACAAATAATAAAAAAAAGTTTCATTTAACGACAATGATTAATTATTGATTAAACTGACTTATACCATTTTATTTAAAATTAAATGAATATTTCCAATGATTTAATATTACTACACATAGCCAGGGAATTTTTGAATTGTTTGACTGGAATACCTGGGAAAGTCAGGGAATTTCAATCTCAAAATTCTGTGGCCACCATGTTAAGAGGGCTTGCAGGTCATTTTTGCGGAGTTTTTCTCCCAAATTTTTTATTCTTTTCAAAAATTATACTGAAAATATTGTTCAGGAAACGAAAAATAAATACTGTTAAAGTTTGAGCTTTTAATATTAATATCAACTCATTTTCGATTTCCCATTTAAATAACATGGGAAAATTTTTATTTAGATTGGAATTTTATCACTCATCAGCGAATCAGTGTATCGGAAAAATCATTATTAAAAATTGAACGCTCTACAAAAAAAGACATTATAATTCGATAAATTTAATTTTTCAAGTTATTTAAGGTCAAAGTTGGATTCATAGTGAATTTGAGTATTCTTTGACTTTTCCAGCGAAACTATCAGACTTATCGTAAAATGCTGTAGGACCTTTTTTGTCGATCATTTTATTTTCCACACCTTATCTACAAGTTTTCAAAATTTTTGAAAGCTTTTTAGTTATTAGCATTTTAATGTCACTTTATTCCAAGAAATCGTATTCTGGCTGATTTTAATTAATTACTTTAATATGCAAATAAGTAAGGAACTTTTAAAAATATCGGCAATCTTGTGATAAATAATTTGATGGAAGCAAAACGATCTACAAAAAAGGTCCTATAGTATTTTACAATAAGTCTGATAGTTACGCCGGAAAAGTCGAATAATACTAAAATTTAGAATGAACTCAACTTTGATTTTGAATAACTAAATATTTTGAAAAAAACGATTGACTCTGCGGGCCAACTTCGAAACTTCCCGCTGTTTTCGAGCTCAAGAAACTTGAAAACATTATTGTCGATACACGTTTGAGCTCTTTGAGCTCAACAATACTTTTAAATACGGTGGTATTTTCGAGCCCTTCGAGCTCATAAAAAGTGACGGCTCGAATTAATCTCCGAGAATTCAAGAAATTTAAAATAATTGATAAAGATCATTTTTTAAAGTTTTGCTCATGATTATGCTTCATAAATTCAATGTTTTTAGACATAAAAATATATTTATATAATTGGCACAGTAGGAAAATATTATTTGCTTATATTTACATTGAAATTTCGGTGAAAAATTAAAAAATCGTCAAAAAACTCGAATTTTTGATTAAAAAAATGCGAAAAAGTTGCTTAAAAAGTCGATGATATTTGAATCCCACTTTGAAAAAGGGCTTAAAAAATTTGTTTTACAGTCTAGTAAAACATATATTTTCTTCAAGAAAATTAAAAATGTCGGTCTTCAAAAAAAGTCGAAATTTGAGTTAAAATGTTAGAAAAATCGGTGAAAAAGGAAAAATTTTTTTTTTTTAATTTTTTTTTCGAAAACTACATTTAAACGTGAAGAAAATAGCCACCGCCGAAATGAAATTGCGATAATATAATCAGGAGTTATGAATTTCTGAAAATTACCTCATCGTTATTTTTTCGCGATTTTCAAAAATTCATAACTCCAAGGTTTTTTAAAATTAAGGGCTCAAAATTTAGGATTAGGTGTCTTTTTATATGTACAAAAACATATGAAAAATTCAACTGGATCAAAAAATATGATTCTTAAAATCAGGTGATTTGGCATGGAATGACCCATATACATACACTCAGGCGTCTTCTTCAAAATAGTAAGGATAGCTTCCTAGGACTTTAAAACGTCGAGATCTGTTGAAAACTCGATTTTCAAAAATCGGACCGACACCAATAACTTTTCTTTTTTTTTTTAATTTCTAATTTTCTTGGTGGGAAGTTGAAAAAATTATGAGATATTTGCCGTATTGGAAAATATTTTGGATAAAATATAATATTGTGACATTTTATAGTGAAAAAAAAAACACATTCCTTGCACTAAATAAATATATTTGAGTATGAAAATTATCCATTTTTTCTAAACAATTGTTTGTTTAAAGACAAATAATGCAACTGATTAAAATTAGTGAAAATGAATGTTTCGAGTCATTAGATACAACAAAATGGCTGTTGTAATTTAAATATCAATTTTTAATTAACATAAAAAATAAGATTTAACAAATTTATGAAAAATTAAGTATATTTATAATGAATATAGTTTAGTTACTGCAACTAACAGTATTTTAATATAAATCAAAAATCATTAATTAAATATTACGACTTACACTTAATTATAAAAATAATAGACAACAGAAATGTATAAATAATATCAATTAATATTCATGTTAATTATTTAAATTGATCACATTTTCTAGTGTTGATTAAAATCCAACAATATTACAAGTCATTTATCTCACCGTAGAAGATGATTAAAATTACTTGTACATCATTACATCTGAAGATTGATACATACACATATAAGCATCGCAAAGAAGCCTTTTAGCGTATTCCGGTAACTGTCGATCATCTGTAGATTCGGCAAGATACTTAGCTCCTTCTTCACTTAACCAATATGGGAAGTCCGGACATGATACCATTTCCGGTATATTAAATCCATTTTGTTCACCTTCAATTTATGATTATTATTTTTTGAGTTAATTATACAGTCGAATTCCATTAACTCGGACAATTAGTCTACGGATTAGCGAAAATTTAATATAAATTCTGACTTATAGAATGCCACTGCTCCTTTAAAGATTAAACTCCACGCATGCGCTCTAACATCTACATGTATGATGCATATAAAAATATATAGACGCGTACAAATGTGTAGCACCGGGTGGGAGACAGCGCAGCTCGTAGTGGGGGTCAAGATTAAGGGGAAGTTCCAAGTTAATGGACTTTGGCTGTATCTAAAGTCAAAGGTTACAAAAATTCTTAATTGTTTGAAAAAATAAAAAATTACCTTCTCGATCAGCCATTGAATCGAAAAAACACCAGGGCGCTTCAGAGCCTGATCCACATTTTACAAAAGACACATAGTGAGATGTCTCAATACACACTACAGCTGATAATTCCAAAAATAGACGTGGCACTGGACAATGTTCTTGTAAAATTGTGAATTCAGTTGGTACGACTAATTTCTTAGATTCATGATTTGTTCGTCTTTCATGACGATGTACCTACAGTATTAACAAAAATATATAAATTACTTCTGTATATTATCATTAGATACTCGATAATATTCTAAGATCGCATAATTAATAAATTAATAAATTACTTGATCCAAACAAGAAGTACAAAAAGCAATGCTTTCTAAGCCTAGTCCACGTTGACCATAACATTCTTTGCACTCATATTCAGCCAATTTTCCACAGACCGTACATTGCCTTGGAGCTATAATGAATTAAAGTAATTATTGTTTCATACTTATTTTTTATATAATATTCTGATAAACTTTTATGTAACTCATGCCGAAGAATATGCCGCTAACTGGCTAAAGTCAGCCTCATAAAATTTCTCATTAAAATACAACCCTTTCTAATTGGTCAAAAGTGTGATTTAATGTATATTAAATCACTAACTTTTATGTTAAATCATGAAATTTTAGTGAAATGGGCGGAGCATATCCCTGCTCAATGATTTCAGCCACTAACAAATTTATTACCTCCCTATTTTATGACGTCACTTTTAATTGAGCTGCCTTACGGGGTTCCGTTTTGCCAAACTCCTCCGCTTGAAAGCAGCATAATAGCGAATTTGGTCGAGCACACATTTTTAAATGTCAAATTTAAAAAGACAAAAAATTTGTTCTAGAGTAATTTAGGAAAAAAAAAATTCAAGAAATTTTCAAATTTATAATCAATTATATGATGTTTTCGATAAATAATTTAAATGTCAGACCATAATAAATATACAGTATATTTGTCAGTTAAATATGTGTTTTGGAGAAGCTACTAGTGTCGCATAATCATCATATATATATTTGATATCAGAGAAATTAAAAAATTATACAGAATATGGGTAAATGATATGTTTCTTTTTGTAAAGGAAAAGCAACTTCCACTTTTCCCAATGATGGAAAACGTCGGGCCCTTTGGGAAAAGACTATAAATGTAAATTTTCGGTCTTCGAAATCGTCGAGGTTATGTCCTAACCATTTCGCGAAGGATGGTATTGTCGAAAAAAATGAAAGCTATTACACAGGTAAATAAATAGTTGAATTATCTTCTCGTAACTGTGCAACATTCCATTTGAAATATTTATTATTATTTGTATCCATATTGTTAGATAAGTTAAGAAATTATTTTTAGCGTTAAATTTTTGCGCGCCATCGAATGAGCTATGATGCTGCCCCCTGAGCCTAGTTTGACAAAAACGGAACCCCATTAACGTGACCAAAATCTCTAGACTGCACATGCGCATTTAATTAATCCGCGCATGTGTAGATCAATGCAACATCAGCTGAAGTTTATAACCTTACATATCTCTATTAATTGATATCCCTGATTAAAAATTCCTATAAAATCCGATTTAAATTCAATCGAATTTCTATCAGATTCAATCGGAAACAAACATTCAATCAGAATTGCTCGAAAGAGTTTTAAGTATCCGATTTGAATTTTTCAATCAGAATAAATCGAATTTAATCAGAAAATAATAAATTCAGATTATTATCTGATAGAATCCAATTATATGCGATAGCAATAATATAATCAAATTCAATCGAAAAGTAATAATTTTGTTGTTCCGATTAACTTTCCGATTTCTGATTACCTTTCAATTGGTTTAATTCGGGACTTTCCGATTAAATCTAATTAGAATTTTCCAATCAGATTCGATCGGAGTTTTCAACCAGGGACGACATAATGGCGTTTTTCTCCATGCATTCGTTACATAAACTATTGTTACATCTAATGACATCGAGTATTATACTCTCATGTATTGGCAAAACTCGTTTCGCTCGTGCCGCAAACTCACACTCGAGTATAATACCGATTTCACAAGATGTATAAAATACTATTATAATACTCTACAATCTTCGATGATATCCGTGACATCAAGTAAAAGGGTCGGTTGTATTTTTGAATACATTTTAAATGACTTTCCAAAACGGGGCATTTGTATTATCAAACAAGATGGAACTTCTTTCAGTCTAATATTACTCGTTAAAAAGCTTTGCTCAAGTAATTGTTGTACAGTGGGTAAGTTTAGATGATCATCTTTTTCAACAAAAAGTTGATAATGGTATGCATCTTGACCAGAGCTTAATTTTAAAAAAGGTTCCGCATTTAATATTTGAGCAACTAATGAAGTAAGAAACTCTTCAGGATCCTTTTCTTCACTCGTTAATCCAGACACTGATGACAATTCTTCAAGCAATGTTCTTAATTTCATTACACGATTTGCATGAACAAATATATTTTTTCTAAGAGGATTTACTATTTCTTCTCGTAATACTCGCTGTACTTCTTCATATTGCGCACAGTCTTTTTCAGTCGGAGGTCTAATAGAAGAAAAATTTTTCTTAGTACAAAAAACTTTTTAAAATCTTGATCATGAGATTATAAGATTAATTACCTGAAGAGTAAATTATCAAAGACACTTGTAAAAGCAAACATACTAAACAATGTTGCATCTAAATAACATGAATTATGATGACCTTGAATACCACGATATTTATCACAAATATTTTCAAGACCTTCCTCAACACATATCGGTCTTACGATACCTTTGATCACTAAATTCTCAGTTTTACTTAAATTGTCATCATTTACTCTCAATAATGAATCATCTGTCTTTTAATGAAATGAAAATAATTACCAAATTGTTACCAAAAATACCAAACAGTTTTAATTTTAAACAGTTTATACTTACAGGTGTTACATTAGATTGTTGACAAGATTTAGTATCTGTACATATCGATCTATTTAATTTACGATTTAAATGCTTAACTTCGCTGTAAGCTCCATCCGTACCTTGTAAATGAGGGTCATCTTTCTAAAACCAATGCAAATTTAATATATCCCGATGAAAAAAGATTTTATATAACTGTATACAGTTATATTTGAATTATATACAATTGGATAGAGGTGATGCATAATTTTATAAAATTTTTATATAATTATATACAATTATATACGATCATATATAATTCTATGTAAAAAATGCAAAAAAGAATAATAAAATTATATAGAAATCTATATATTCGTATACAATTACATAGAATTGTATATAATTATATATATTCTATACGAATACAGTATGTAATTATATACGAATGTATATATTTGTATACAATTATATAGAATTGTATATAATTATATATAATCTATACGAATACAGTATGTGATTATATACAAATGTACATATTTGTATACAATTATATAGAATTGTATATAATTATATATAATCTATACGAAAATATTATGTGATTATATACAAATAAGATATAATTATGTACGATTGTATACAAATGGATCGGGCTACTTTTTCTATCCAATTGTATAAAATCTTTTTTCATCGGGTACAATGAACATCAAAATGACAGTATTTATTTTTTATATTAATATTGAAGCGTACGCCCTGCGTTTTGATTGGGTTCAAAAAGCATGTAAAAATAATGAATATAATAAAATAACTTACAAATTCAATAGCTGCCATAATTTTACTAGTATTAGCCCCCGATGAATTATCAATCCATCGAATGACTCCATGTCGTAGTTCAGAGCCCACAAAAACTTCAACTTCTGTTCCTAAATCAAATGATTTTCCATTGTCTTTTCGAATCATTTTATTGTTGTCATATTTTTCAAATAAATCATCTAAAACAATCAATATTATTGTTTAAATTTCAACCTCTCTAATGATAATAATAATTTCAATAATATGTGTTATATTCTATGATCAGTGAATAAATACTATAATTATAGTGTATATAAATATAAATTACTGTAAAAAATACCTGAAAGTGTTATGGGTTTACTACAACGTAACTTCGTGCAATTTATCAGTACAATAAAAAAGTTTTTAAAAAATTAGTTGGCCAAAAAAATTATTCATTGAAATAATAATTTATGCACAGAAAAAAAAATATTTCTCGGCGCAAGAAATTTTTAGTTCCCCCGAGAAATTTTTTGCATTATAGTGGGAATCAAAAATTTTCTTGAGGCGAGAAAAAAATTTTGGCGCCAAGAAATTTTCTTCTAGGACTAAGAAAATAGTAAAAAAATAACAGGCAGATGTTAAATTAAGAATTTCTCGCTTTCTTTCTAAAAAAAATGTAAGTAGAAAGTAATTAGCGACAAGATTTAATTGTGTTAAGATTACAATCATTTTTTTTTCATTTTAACTTTATAATAATTCTTGTTAATTTAAATTTATAGTAGAGCAAGATCACGTCAAGTGGACCCCCAATTTTCCACTTGATCATGAAAGTTAAGTCTGTGTATATTTTTCTTAAGTAGTCACTATGAAAAATTAATTCCCCAAACGATTTTTCAAAATTTCAAAATAACGAAATAACAACAAATAACATTTTTATTACCCATACCCACACACAAATATATATATATAGATATATAGAAAAACAATAGTTTTAGCTTACGATTGAATGAATTTATGTGATTTTGAGGTGATATAAAATTATCTTGCACATTAGAATCTACATCACTACTCCATTTATGTTGAAGTACAAACAAAGGAATATTTTGTAATGTTGTCATTTTATAATTATTCAAAAAATTTAATAAAATAGATATCCCGGAGATGTAATTAAACTGTTTGAAACATGCAAACTGCTGTCGCGGCTATTTTCAGACTCGTAGATAAAATTAGCTTTTTCAACGACTAGGCGAAGCGGAAGTTAAGTAACGCAGTGGTATTTATAAGCTGACAATATTTAATTAAAATAATTTTCTAATTACCTATCGGAATGAAGTTGTAATTATTAATACTTTTGCTTAAATTAATTCCATCATGATTAGATAATACTTTTGATTTTGCTGATTGATGAATAACTTTCGGTACCAATGAGTCATTTAAACGAGAACTGTCTGATTCTCTATTAGTATCATTATTATAACTACTATCATTATTATTATTTTTGTCTTCAAAATGTATCAATTGTTTTTTAGTGACAGCCTTCAAGTCATGTTGAGTGTATTTGCCATTAACTGCATGATTACTAGTAGTACTATTTACAAATCCATCTAATTGTTTCGACCAGGATGCTTCTATTTCTTTCTGTGATAATTTAGCTGTAAAATCCCAATAACAAACATTTCTTAATATACAAAAAAAAAAAAAAAAAAAAAAAAAAAAAAAAAAAAAAAAAAAAAAGATTTTTTGGTGCAAAAAATTGTTTCTAGTCCTAATAATATTTTTGTCTTCATTTCATAATGAAAAATTTTTCTTGCGCCAAAAAATAATTTTTTTCGGTGTAGACTTTTTTTTTGTTACAAAACAAAAATTTTTTAGGAATTTATTTGTTATACCATTGGCGCTAAAAGGTGTAAAGTTGACCTCGTCAGATTTCATTGGTTGAATATTAATTAGTGTAGCAAAGGTACTATTATTGGATGACCCTGCAAAGTGTTTTTTTGCTACAAGTGATGTTCGAATACTGTCAGGTTTATCCTTAATGAAAATAATATATTTTAAAGAAACTTATTAAATACTGGAATATTCATTTTCATGGTACCTGCATCGGAACTTCAAGTTTCAGTGTCTCTACAGTAGGGTGGGACGAAAATCCGCTTTTTTTGAATTTTCATTATTAATACCAAAAATATTTTTCATTGTAGAAAAAAAAAATTTTTCGGAAAACTAAAAAAATTTTAGGTCGATATCTTAGGCTCGCCAAATCCCGCTAAAGTTTGAAGTTTTTTAAAATTTTTTTTCCAACTTATTTTGATCGTAAATTTAATTCTCTACGAAAAAGGTCCTATAATAAAATTATGTAAAGTTGATAGTTACTGAGATAATTGCAATTTTGTTCTAAAAAATATAATTATTCAAGATATTATCAGTTTTTAAGGGTAAAATATGAATTTTATCATAGAAATTTCATGGGAAATTAAATTTCTTACAAAATTGGCCTTCTGGTAAAAACTTGAAATTTATAGTTATTCAGAAACTGGGAGTATTACGTTTAGATAAGTCACATTTATCGTTACTTGGTGGCTTTCACCAAGAATCACTATTATCTTTGTAACTATCAACTTTAAATAAATTTTTATCAAGTCTATTTTGTAGAAAATTGAATTTCCTATGAAATTTATATGATAAAATTTATTTTTTACCCTGAAAAAGTGAAAATATCTTGAAAAATTTCATTTTTTAGAGCGAAATTGCAATTATCTCAGTAATTATCAACTTTACGTAATTTTATTATAGGACCTTTTTTTGTAGAGAATTAAATTTCCGATCAAAATAAGTTGGAAAACAAATTTTAAACAACTAACTTTAGCGTGATTTAGCGAGCCTATGATATCAACCTAAATTTTTTTTTGTTTTCCGAAAAATTTTTTTTTTCTTCATAGAAAAATATTTCTGGTATTAATAATGAAAATTAAAAAAGAGCGTATTTTCGGCCCACCCTACTCTACAGCCAGTCGAAACAAGCTAATTTTAAGTCGATGCTGCAAACAGCTACTAGCCAATTCGTAATTCACAAATATCTGCATACAGCGGGCAGAAACATGCGTGTTTTCCCTTGGGAAAAAATACAATTGTTTCTGCCCGGTGTTGGTTACATTTGATGTTCATTTTCAGCCTTAATACTCTCGTTTATTTGCTTGTCACTTCAGTTTACTCATTTCATTTTTTAAGTGACAGTTTTAATTAACCAAATAAAATTACTAAAAATGAGTGAAAATGATACTTTTGTCTTATTTATTATCCAATATGTGACCGTAAATCACAGATTTCTCATGCTCTAAAAGTTATTCACATCATCGGCTTGAAATAAACTTGTATCTTACTGGCTGCTGACATTGAAACTTGAAGTTCCAATGCAGATAATCATGAAAAATAAAGTGTGTGACTCGGGATGAAACACAATTTCAGACTGCGGGTGATATCAGCCCTTACTTACAGTTCGGGTACCAATTTCACCCTGAAAAGAAATTTTGTTCAGGGTGACCACAAAGAACTGATTTCAAAATTCCCTGACGTTTTCCAGATTTCCAATAAAGTTTTTCACATTTTTCCCTGATTCAGAAATTTTATTCGTATCATTAAGATATTTAAAGTTTTTATTATATTTTCATTGTCAATAATTAAATCTGGTGATTAAATCATACGGAAACCAAAAAAAAGTCAATTAAATAAATTAATACTGCCTACTTTTGGTTATTCGATGTTAGAAATATGTAAGTTAAAATATTTATTAAGAAATTGTATGATTAAAATAAATTCAAAATATACTTTAGTCACCAAAATTAAGGGATATTAAAAAAATAATAAATTTTTAAGTAATTTTCAAGAGGCTGTAACTCGCAGGAAAATGGATACAACTAAAACAAAAAAGGCGAATTGTAGCTTTAAGTGTCTACTTTTCTGATCTAATCTTGAAATTTTTTTAGCATACACAGTTCCAGAGTAATCAAAAGTCAATGATACTTATAGAAAAAGAATTTGAAATTTAATTTATAAAAGCCCGTAAACCCATTTTTAAACGAGCAAAAATTTCAAAATTTTTTTTTTTTCAATGGTTCTCTAAGGATCACTCCGGAACCGTGCATAATAAAACAATTTCAAGACCAGATTAGAAAACTAGACACTTGAAGCTACAATTTGTCTTTTTGTTGGATAACCATTTTCCATCCCCGATGAAAAAAGATTTTATATAACTGTATACAGTTATATATGAATTACATACAATAGGGTGGGTTGAAAAAAAACTTTTTTTTGGTTTTTCTTAGCATGGGGGTAAAATTTGTACCTTATGAAAAAAAAAAATTTTTTAAGAAAAAAAAAATTTTTTTACTCATTATTTTGAGGCAGCCCACCCGTTTTTTAAATAAATAATTGATCAAACGGAGTGGTTCTAACGAAAAAAAAGTTTTTTTGTACGAAATCGTGGAAAACATCTAATAATTGACGAATGTAATTTTTTTTACTCCACTTTCATTTTAATTCAAAAGAAAATGCTTTTTATTTTTGGATTTTTTACTTAAATCACAAAAATTATAGGAAAAAAATTTCTTCAACATCTGACTTTCAATTAGCTTTCGAGGGGACACCCTACAGATTCTAGAACACCATTTTTATATTTTTTACTACCACCCGTTCTCAAGTTATTGAGAAGTTGGGTTTTGTACTTTCAATTTAATATTATTGAATGTTTATTATTGTTTATATTCTGTTGATATTGTTCATAAATTAATTTTGTTGTTATTGATTAGTTATAAATAAAAAAATATTCAAAACTCTACAATTTTATTACAAATTTTCATAAAATTTTCGATTAAACACTTCAGAGTTACTAATTAATTTCTCTCTTATCAATAACTTAAGAACGGGTGGTAGTAAAAAATATAAAAATGGTGTTCTAGAATCTGTAGGGTGTCCCCTCGAAAGCTAATTGAAAGTCAGAAGTTGAAAAAATTTTTTTCCTATTATTTTTGTAATTTAAGTAAAAAATCCAAAAATAAAAAGCATTTTCTTTTGAATTAAAATGAAAGTGGAGTAAAAAAAATCACATTCGTCAATTATTAGATGTTTTCCACGATTTTGGACAAAAAAAAATTTTTTCGTTAGAACCACTCCGTTTGATCAATTATTTATTTAAAAAACGGGTGGGCTACCTCAAAATGTTGAGTAAAGAATTTTTGTTTTTTTAAAACAATTTTTTTTTCATAAGGTACAAATTCTACCCCCATGCTAAAAAAAAACAAAAAAAAAGTTTTTTTCCAACCCACCCTAATATACAATTGGATAGAAGTAATGCATAATTATATAAAATTTCTATATAATTTTATACAATCGTATATAATTCTATATAAAAATGCAAAAAAAGATAATAAAATTATATTCAAATGTATGTATTTGTATACAATTATATAGAATTGTATATAATTATATATCATCTATACGAATACAGTATGTATTTATATGCAAATGTATATATTTGTGTACAATTATATAAAATTGTATATTATTATATATAATCTATACAAATGCAGTATGTGATTATATACAAATTATATAGAAATAAGATATAATTATGTAAAATTGTATACAAATGGATCGGGCCATTTTTTCTATCCAATTTATATATAATTTTATACAATTGTATAAAATCTTTCATCAGGTCGAGTTACATACTGTTGAAATTTAATTATAAATTTTGAATTTTCTTAATATCCTTCAATTTTAGTGACCAGTATTTTATTAAAAATTTTCAATTTTTGACTGTCACAATTAAATTCCTGGATACTTTTTGAAATTCCCTGACATTTTCCGGTCGCATAAAATTCACTGATAATTCCAGACTTGTAGCCACCCTATTGTTTCATCCCTTGTCACTCAATATAACATTTCATGTAATAAAATATTAATTAATATAATACCAATAACTCAAGGCCGAAATAAAATCCTGGTCCCAACTCTTCCACTGGTCCGATGAATTTAATGACAGCTTTATATCTTTTTGCCGAGTTAGGCTCTGGGTAGTACCAGACTTTATGATTTATTTTCAAATTATCAACATCCTCACAAAATTTAGTATCCTGAGCTAAGCGAACTCTTTCTTGTGGAATTGATACAGCGGCCAAAAAATACCATACTTTCTCTGATACAGGTACGAAATCAATTCTATGACATTTCCATTCTGTTTTATGCCAAACTTCATGATTGCTTGTATCTTTAACGCTAATTCTCAGCCCACCATCTGACTTTATTTCCTTAGCCTCCACGAGCATACCAACTCGTAATGTATATACACTCTGATCACATTCACCAGATACTCTGCTTACAATCGTATCTCTAATTGATACATAATGACATGGTAGAGTTGATAAATTCATATTGTCATACATACTCCATTTATCCATCATTTCATTGATCTTTACCGCCTGTTAAATCACTAACTTTTATTTATTACTGACAAGATGCGGAGAAAAAATACTTATTGTTGGAAAAAAAAATATTGTTTTGAATATTTACTAATAGTTTATAGTTATAATAATTAATTGCATTGTAATAACTGTAGTAAACTAAGCCAATTAATAAATTCTGTTAAAAAGCGTAGAAAATTAAAAAGCTCACACCTTGAATGTTAAACATTTAATAACAATATAAAATAATATTTAAAATGTATAACAATGAGTTTTTTTTTTTTCAATTTTTATTTCATTTAGTCGAAGTAAACACATATGTCAAATGTCGAATGTCAAATCTCTGTCAATAAATAATATTATTTTTTAAATTTCTTTTCTATCGACTTTAAGTTACCAACCCAAAAATATACATTTTGACTGCAAATAGTTGTCAACTTTACGGAAATCTCTAAATCTGCTATGATACTGAAGTTAGCCGACATCTAATAATTTTTGAAATTCATTTAAAATGATAAATGATAAGAAAAAAAAAATTTTTTTTAAATTGCACTTATAGTTCATTTGATATCCTACATGTGCATATTTTTAGATTTTTTTATTTTGTAATTTATTCGTTGAAAAAAGAAATCCAAAAATTTTTAATTGTCTGCCAACTTCAGGATCATAAATCTGCTGCCGTAAATGGATGACAAGTTGCCTACAAACCGTAATAGCACAGTAGCTTTAGCAAAAATTTACTTTACAAAAGTTTCCTTGAATTTTTCGTCAAATTTTCATCAACTTAGGACTTTTCCATTTTTGATGACAATTTATATACAACTTGCTATTGAATTTGACGTAAGCCCTGATAGCCAAGTTGGCGAGAAACTGACGAGAAACTTACAGCCGTAACTGGACACCAAGTTGGCCCGCAAAAGTTGGTACCTCCAAAGTTGATAGACATTTTCTGAGAAAGTTGGTGGCAAAAGTTGCTTGCAAAAGTTTGCAATCATAAGTTGACGGAAAGTTGCCGTCAATTTTCTCAGAAACTTGAATTCCAGTTGCGGCTCCATACTGGCGCCAACTTTCTGAGAAAGTTGGCGGTAACTTGTAGCCAAAAGTTGCAAAAGCTAAAGTTGTTGACAACTTGTCGTCAAGTTGGTCGGAAACTAATGGATGACCAACTTTTTCACGATCAACTCGTGCTATCAGGGTATTGTAGCTATGAAATTTAATAAAAAAAGTTGACGCATATTTGCCGTCAATTTAAAGGTAATGTGCTCATGTCGGGTGCTAAGATTCGATTGCTTACAATCGAATACAATCGATACTAGACTATCGATGTTATCAAATAATCGTCCATAAGCAATCGATTAATTGTAGCAAAAAAAAAAAAAAACAGTTTTTTCTTTAGAAACTTTTTTGTAGTTTATCAACTTTGTAGCGTACAATCGATAACTCAACAATCGATTGTGAAAATCGATTTTAAAATTTGAATTTCATATTAAATATTACGATGAAAAAAAAAAAGCTATAAAATAATGAGTAATTCAAAAATTTCAGGTAAAACTTAATTTTTGAATGATATACTACACAGTTATAAATTTCGTATTCTTTAATTTTTTTTTTTTTTATTTAAAACACTTTTATTCCCTGGTAAAAAAATTTTTTATAGAATAATCGATTATTTGAGAGCAACGTTTAAGTTGTCGATTATAACTTGAAGATTATAATAAGCCCTTATTAAAAGAAACGATTTAAAACGATTAGAAAAAAAAATTTTGAATACCTTTTAATGCTTTTGAATACTTTGAATACTTTTGAATCGCTCTTCTTATAGGCATTTAACATTGCAAATCGTTTCGAATCGTTTCTTTTAATCAGGGAGTGAAGAAGGACATTTATATCTACTATATTTTTTCTTCATTCACTCAACTGCGACAAAAACCGCATAGAATCCTATAGACTGTATTGGTTTTTATGCGGTTTTTGTCGCAGTTGAGTGGATTCTATGGGAGTTTTTGGATAGGGTGGCCACAAAGCAATGATTTCCAAATTCCCTGATACGTCCCGGTTTTCCAGTAAAGTTCTTCACATTTTTCTCTGATTTAGAAATTTTATTTGTATCATGTGATATTCAAAGTTTTTATTACATTTTCATTTTTAATAATTAAATTTGATAATTGAATCATGCGAGAAACCATAAAAATGGCAATAAAATAAATTAATATTGCCTACTTTTGATTATTCGATGTTAAATAATGTATAAGTTAAAATATTTAATAAGAAATTTTATGATTGAAATAAATTAAAAATACACTAGTTACAAAAATTAAGGGATATTAAAAAAATTTCAAACTTTTTAGTAATTTTAAACAGTTTGTAACTCGAAGGAAAATGGTCGTACAATAAAAACAAAAAATCAAACTGTATCTTCAAGTGTCTTGTTTTCTTATCTGGGTATTTAAATTTTTTTACTATGCACAGTTCCGGAGCAATCAAAAATCAATCTTAATTATCGAAAAAAATTTATTGAAGCTCGAAGACCGTTTTTAAGACGAGCAAAAATTTAGTAAATTTATTTTTCAATAGTTTTCTTAGGATTACTCCGGAACCGTACATAATAAAAAAAATTTTAAGACCAGATCAGAAAACTAGACACTTGAAGCTATAATTTGCCTTCTTTGTTTTTGTCGTATGACCATTTTCCTTTGAGTTACAAACTGTTAAAAATCACTTTAAAATTTGAAATTTTTTTAATATCCCTTAATTTTTATAACTAGTGTATAATTTAAAACTTGTTAAATTTTGAACTGTTACAATTTAATTCCCGGATACTTTTTGAAATTCCCTGACATTTCCATGATATTTCCCGGTTGCATTAAATTCCCTGATAATTCCCGATATTCCCGGTTTTCCCGGTCCGTGGCCACCCTGTTTCTTGAACAAATATATAAATTATATATAAATTATATAACAAATATATTCAATTATATAAATTGACAATCTTTATTGATATGTTGCAACAAAAATGTTGACTGAAACCAATAACTTCTCGAATTTTTGAAAATTTTCAATTTTCTTAGCGGAAAGTTAAAAACATCTCTAGGTTCATAAATCACTAAAAAAAAACTATCGATATTTACAAATTTTTAAAGATTTTTTTCCTGTTTTCGAAAATATTTATATTTAAAAAAGACTAAATAAAAAAGTCAATATTTAATATTTTCTATAAATGATGAAGATAAATCTTTATATTAATTACTGTATAAAATTTAATTTCAATAAATCAAAACTTAAATTAAAGAACAACAGTAATTTTAAAAGTATAACGTCATTGAAATATTTTTAGAATGTTCTCTCTAATTAAATAAATGATTAAAATATATATATATATATATATATATATATATATATATAATTTGAAAGATAACTTAAAAAAATCTAAAAAAAAACATTTAATAACTAACACCAGATATATATGTTGGTCTATTAGTTTGCTGCAACTTGACAGAAATTTAACGCTGGAATTTGACCTTAAATTGACTGCAAGAAGTTAACGTACGCTATCGATTAATTTTTGGTGTCGAAGGGGTCGTAAAAACTGATTCTTTTTTTGTAATCAAAAGAAAAAAAAATGAGCTGTTATCGATTTCAAATTTACTTTATTTTCTCAGAGGTTACAAAAACAAATTAATATGATGTTAATTTATGACAAATCACAATATACCTATAATTATCGCAACTGATAAAGAAGAGTTTAAAAATTCATTTTTTTTTTTTTCTAATTATTTATTTAACAAAAACATTAATTACTTTTTATTTAAGCCAATAAATTAAAGCCAAATAAAAACACTATTTTCGATTGGTTATATTGATTATGGCTTTTTATAGTAATATAAAAATATTTTGTGTGGGAGGCCAAGAATTACAAAACTATGATAGTCATCGGTCTTCGTGGACCAATCAAAATAATCCACGAAAATTCTTACAAGAGTCAACGCGGCGGAATACGCTCTTCTATCAGTTATATATTTCGTTTTTCTAAAAAATAGCCAGTTGAATTGTTACCAAGTTGAAGTTTTTTAATAAAAATTGTATGGCAAAGAAAGTCATCATGCGAGCAATAATTGGTAATTTCTTTTCTTTTCTTTTTTTTTTAAATTTGTATTTTATTTTATTTCAATCAAGCCGGTTTTTAAATTTAACAACAAAAACAAAAATAAAACAATTGTCAAAATTGCATACTTATTTATTTATTTATTTATTTATTTACTAATATTTTTTTTTTAATGCAGTATATTTATAATAATTTATTATTATTGAATTTTTTAGGTTTGTTATTACTAATTGCGAGTGCTAATTGTATGTACTCATCAACCTCAGATGTTGTTGAATTAACGCCCAATAATTTTGATAAATTAGTAACAAATAGTGATCATATATGGGTCGTAGAATTTTATGCGCCATGGTGTGGCCATTGTAAAAATTTAAAACCTGAATACGAAAAAGCTGCAAAAGCACTCAAGGTATTGTATACTGGAGAAAAACATTTATATTTTTAACATGGTGGCCACATTTCTGGAAAACCTGGAAATGTCAGGGAATTATAAATATACTGTAAAAGTCAGGGAAATGTCGGAATTTCGTCACAAAGCTGGAAAAATTTTCACTTCCTTTCTTTTGACTGAAAAAATCCGACAAATTTAGTTTTCTGTCAAAACTGTTGAAAAAGTTACGCGGCACGAATGCGGTTGTAAAACCATCTTGAAAAAAAATTATTATACATTGATTCCAATAGCGAAAACATAAAGCAGTTAGAATTAAAAAGGCTGTTAGAAAAAAAAGTCTTAGTAGAAACCAATCGCCAAGATCTTCAAGCTATTAAAATCCATATTGACAAGTTAAAAAACTAAAAACATTAAATGTATACATAAGTAATGAACTAATAAGTTTTACTATGTTTATTATTCGCGTACTCCATTAATACTTTATTGATATTCTATGAAATATTCTTAGTTATGAAATTTATTCTAGTGAAAATGAAAAATTTATTTATATTTTATTATAGAGTAAGTTATATAAAAACATGGATTTCAAATCAAAAATAAAAAATTATTCATTTAATAAATAAAAAACAAATACAATGAACATTAACAAATAATGAAAAAAAGTTTCATTTAACGACAATGATTAGTTATTGATTAAACTGACTTATACCATTTTGTTTTAAATTAAATAAATATTTTCAATGATTTAATATTACTACACATAGTCAGGGAATTTTTGAATTGTTTGGCTGGAATACCTGGAAAAGTCAGAGAATTTCAATCTCAAAATTCTGTGGCCACCATGAATTTTTTTCTTAGTGCAAGTTTTTTTCTAATTCTTAATTATATCTTTCTTCAATTCCTTTTTTTTTAATTAACCAAATAATTGCTTACTGAAATTTTTAATTGTAATAAATTTGAGGTGTCAACTGAATTAAAGAAATATTTGCTTGCCTTAAGTAAATGATGCTTCTATAAATTTATTACTAAAGTGAAGCAATAGCTTTTTAAAAATAAAAACTGTCAATTTTATTTATATAAAAATTATTTACTTTGAGTATTTATGAAAACAAGAAAAACAATTCTTTGAATTTAATTTTTTTTTTCTGTGTATAAAATATTTTAATTATTTAACAAACTTATTTAAAGTATACACTAAAATAATGAAAATTAAATAGGGTATTATAAAAGTTGGAGCCGTAGATGTAGATGAGCATAAATCATTTGGATCTAGATTTAGCATTGAAGGTTTCCCAACTATAAAAATATTCGGTGCCAATAAAAATAAGCCTGAAAGTTACAATGGAGCACGAACAGCGGATGGTATTGTGACTGAAGCTCTGAGAGTTGCCAGTAAAAAAGCCAAAGAAGCTCTCGGTGGAAAATCGAGTGGTTCAGACTCAAAGGTAAGCAATTTAATGTAAAATTTTTTCTATTTATTAGTAAAAAATGAAGATTTCAAGTTTTATAACCTGTGATTTTTCATTAGTCCAAAGATTCTAAGGATGTGGTCGAATTGACAGACGATAATTTCGATAAATTAGTTATGAACTCGGAAGACTTGTGGTTGGTTGAATTCTATGCGCCATGGTGTGGACACTGTAAAAATCTTGCTCCAATTTGGGCGAGCGCCGCTACCGAGCTGAAAGGAAAAGTTAAATTGGGTGCATTAGACGCTACTGTTAATACTGTTAAAAGTAGTCAGTATGAAATCAGAGGATATCCAACAATAAAAGTCTTTGCTCCCGGCAAAAAAGACTCTGATTCTGTTTCTGAATATGATGGCGGTCGTACCACAAGTGACATTGTCAATTGGGCACTCGATAAACTTGCAGAAAATGTTCCTGCTCCTGAAATACTTCAGATTACCAGTGAAAAGTCAATGAAAGAAGCATGCGATGAGAAACCATTATGTGTTATTTCGGTATTGCCTCATATTCTTGATTGTCAATCTAAGTGCAGAAATGATTATTTGGAAATACTCAAAGTTTTAGGAGAAAAATACAAGAAAAAAATGTGGGGGTAAGTATTGAGCTTCAATGTTTTTTGTAAATTAGTTGGCTCGAAAGACTAAATTTAATTAATTTTAGATGGGCATGGGCTGAAGCTGGAGCACAGCCAGAACTTGAGGAGGCCCTTGAAATTGGTGGATTTGGTTACCCAGCTTTGGCTGTTGTCAATGCTAAGAAAATGAAGTATTCACTTTTGAGAGGTAGCTTCTCAGAAGATGGTATTAATTCATTCTTGAGAGATCTTAGTTACGGTAGAGGAGGAACTGCTCCATTGAAAGGTGCTGAACTTCCTAAAATTCATGAAACTGAAGCATGGGATGGTAAAGATGGCCAACCACCACAAGAAGAAGAAATAGATCTTAGTGATATTGACTTAAATGACAAAGATGAACTTTAAATTTTTAGATTGTAATCATCATTAAATATTCATCAATCGTTTAAAACTCTTCCATGTCATCTTCAAAGTTATACATCATTTTTTTATTCATTAACTGTAAATAAATTTTAAGTATGAGTTGCATTAAAAAAAAAACTTTTAACTTTTATGTAAATGCATTCCACGTAAATTTTTATGACAAACTTTGTAAGTCTCCTTTGTATTTTTTGAAAAATATTAAATAATATAAATTGGAATGTAATATTATAAGAACTGAACACTAAAAATTGATATAAATAGAATATTACGAGTTTTTATTGTTGAACCAAGTCGACTGTTGACAGATTTTTAGGGTTGAATCATTTTTATTTTTAACTTCGCGCAATAAAATAGCATATTGTGTGACAAGGGATGAAACAAAACTATTTCAGACCAGGGTGACATTGTCCGCTAGATCTTATTCAGAAATTTAACCGAGTAAATGAAAATTCTGTGTCTATAATAAATTAACGTAACGCAACCGAAGTCCATCTCTGTTTTACGGGAGGCCGTTTCCTCACCCTTTGAGTATACACGCGTTGCGGAGCCCCTATCTCCTCGGCTGTCCAATTTCAAAACACAGTAATTGACCAAAATAAAACTTTTGAAGTATGAATTGAATCATGTTCACAAAACTCCACTGGAACTAAAAATACTAAAAAATCGGTTTTGAAAAATTTGTCCCTTATTGTTATTTTATAAATTATGTTTATTATAAATAAATAAACAATTTCTTGCATAAAAATAGATTTTAAATAGAAGATTGCAAATTAAAATTAGAAGAAAAAAATACCACCAATTAATAACAAAAAAGTAAAAACAATATACATAAAAAAAAATGTTGCTCAATTTTTTTTTTCCAAATTTTGAGGGCTTGTAACTTTTTTTATTTTGTAGTTACGAGCATAACTATTCAAGACATTTTTGTAGGGAATTCAATTACCTATAAGGGTTTGAAATTCAAAATTGGAAAAAAAAATTTTTTCTTTGATTTTTCCTCAAAAAACTAAAAAAAAATTTTTTTACCTGAATTTTAAATGGGAAAATGAACTTGTAAACCGCCAGCTCAATTTTCGAGATATCGAACTGATTTTTTAGGAGGATTTTTTTTAGGTCCGAAAGAAACTTTTGAGACTATGAGACCTGAAAAAAAAAATCATTTTTTTTTGACACACCCTAAAATACATACACTCCTGTCTTAATTCTTATGGATTCTGACATAAATCCATACTTTCCTATATGGGTTCCTATGAATTCCCATGCAATCCCACATGAATTTCTTCTATAGGGATATAACTGATGTGTACGAGCGCCCGCACGAAAAAAGATGTATCCAAGCAAAATAACACATATTCGGCTTATATTTTTATCATCGTATGTATGCTTTTTTTCTGAGATATATATTTTTTCGAATAGGTGTGTTTAGTATAGTATCGCCTATTTGAACCAGATGAATACTTGAAAATTGTCTTGATTGCTCATAAATTAACCGGGAAGGCTGACCGTTTCCCGAAAGAGAATGTGTTCTTATCAAACTCAGTTGATAAGAGTATTCAGAAATGTACACAATCTGGTTCATCATTCTGTAGTTAATAAACAATCACGTGATCTTTCGCTCATTTATTTTTTCTTGGATACCTCTAGTTTACTCTCCAATGCTAATTTTTTAATAAATCCCTGTAATTGTTTAATGACACGAAGATATAGATATCTCAACAATAAAGTGTTTGTTCCACCACCAATACCTAACGTTGCTTTCCTCTACCCCCACTATTCATTTTAGATACACTCTTTTGTTGGGGCAATTTTACTTACAGTTCAACCGCCGTATAAGATTATTCTATAAATTATATCATTGAGTAATGAGTTCGGGATTTTTTACTTATTGCAATGGATAAATTAAAAATTCGTGAAACACGGCGAGAAGATTGTCATGCACTTAGAGCTCTAATTCAAGTATGTATAAAAAAAAAAAAAATAATTTACTTAATTATTATAATATAAAATATTTAATAATTTCCTAAAATTTGTCTATTCTTAGAAACTAGCAGATTTTGAGAAAATGCCTGATGGCCCAAAACTCGATGCAAAAGGTAATGTGAAATATATCCTAATAAAAATTACAATGCTTCAGATATCAATTTATCTTTTGTATACACAAAAAAACATATTACACTATTAGCGTGATACAGATGTAGTCATTAATGCCTGGTACACTAAACATATAGCACTGCTATACTTTATAGTGCCCCAAGCATTAATGACCACATCTGTACATCATTTCGTCCCACACGTTTAGATAAAAGAGCTCAGTATGACTATAGTAGCTGCTTATCATTGGATAGCTATCGCGCTAATTTTCTAAATAATTTACAGAGTATCATGATACTGAGGAAACATTATTTGTGATCGGAATATTTTTGTTTTCATGTAAGAGTAAAAAATCTGTCTATCGGTTGACCCTGCGGACCAGCCCTAAAACTTCCCGCTGTTTTCGAGCTCAAGGAGAAAAAACCGTTTTTTAGCATTTCTTTCTCCCACGATATCTTACGAACGAATTAACCGACTGAGATGGTTGAGGCGGCAATCGACGCGTTTTAGTGAGTTCTAGAGCTGATTAGATTTTGGAATTGATCGATCGAGCCATTTCTGAAAAATTTGAAAAAAACTGAAAAAAAAATTTTTTTTTGTTTTTCTTCCATATCTTAGAGTCTAATTGATCGATCGATTTGAAATTTTCAGAAAAGTTGACGGCCAACAAACTCTTTTGATTGCCATCTCAAACATTGTAATCGGTCAGTTCATTAAAAAGATATTAAGAGTTTACACACACACACACAAACACACACACACACTCGGACTCGGACATCCTTCTAAAAATAGCCAGAATAGCTTCCTAGGACCTCAAAATGTCGACATCTGATGAAAACTCGATTTTCGAAAATCGGGGTGAAACCAATAACATCCCGAATTTTTGAAAATTAATGATTTTCTTAGCGGGAAGTTAAAAATTAGTAAAACAAAAAAGTAGGTTGTATGGCAATGTCTAAGTCGTCTAACAGTTCGTGCATCAGATTTTCTCTTTTGATTTACACACTTCTGAGGATGCATTGTTAAGCTCCCAACTTAATGTCGGAAATTCTCACCTTTGCGGCCTCGCCATATATTTAACTATTTCGGCCGACATCAAATGAAGAATGAGATTAAAGGAATATAATGAACATATTTTATTTTTTTTTTGCCCATGACTATACTTCGACTTTTTCTAGAACTTTCGAAATAATTTTTCTACTATATATCGATTACTTTACACGATTGCTATCTCAATACATAGTCATCTCGATGAAGTAATCAGATGATTATTTCCCGAGTTAATCTTTGAACGTCTGTTGAAAAAATCTTATAGCTTATGTTAGATTCCGTTTATAATCTGAATAAAGTCTCCATAGCCTATATCTGATTCTATGGGCACGAAAAGTTATATTCGTTCCTATACGAAATTCCTTATAACATATCTATCAGATTCAAATAAAAATTGGACTGCATATTTATCATTATTAGTTAGGTCTTGATGACTCATTTTTCTACTGAGGATTTCATTTTCTTCTTTATTATATAGTTTCTATCAGATTTTCAATTGCCGAAATCTATATATGTTTTAGGAAAATATGGTACTACTTTATCAAGCGAATATTATGAGAATTTATGAGAATCTATTGGATTTTATGAGATTTTTTAAATAGGGAGATACTTACCGGGGAAAGAATCGGCTTGCATGATCATGTAAAGTCCCGCTTAATTATGAATGACTAAGTATGATTTTGCATTAGCATACATGACCATACCTGCAATCTAGCAGAGCCATACTCAATCATGTATGACCATGAATGATTATATTTAGCGAGAAAATAATGGTCATACATGACTGATATAGTTTCGCATGATGATACATGAGCATACATGATTCGTATAAAATTATATTCGATCATGCATGATTTGTGCAACGTCATGGTCAATCATGCACGACTGCGTTTGACGGGAAAAAATGGTCATGCATAATCGCGCATGACTGAGTATGGCTTTGCATGATCATACATGACTTATAGTATATAATTATTCACACCTTAATGGAAATAAATTTTTAAATAGACTTAGAAAGAGATGGATTTGGAAGGTATCCATTATTTCACTCGTTTGTTGCTGAAATTGATAATCAATTAGTTGGATATGCAATATATTATTATACTTTCTCTACTTGGCGAGGCAAATCAATGTTTTTAGATGAACTTTATGTTTTACCTTCCTATCAGAAGAAACATATCGGCAGTTTACTTTTCGAATCAGTTGTGAAGGTAAATATTTTTTATATTTTTATTTATTAATCTTAAATTTATAAATATGAATAAATTTTTAGAAAGCTTCGGATAGTGGTTGCTGTCGATTGGATTTTACTGTTTTAAATTGGAACCCTGCAGTTGATTTTTACAAATTAAAAGGTGTCATTGATATTACAGAAAGTGACAAATGGCATTTGTATCGATTGGATGCGGATGGCATGAAGAAACTTTTAAAAAATTAGGTTACTATGGAACTTCATCTATTCTTCTTACCTTTCCTACTCCTTTTTATCCTTGACCACAGTCTGTGTTTTTGAGTATTTCTCTAATCCCATCCCTTTTCGAACTAAGCTTTAGAAACTCCACTGTGAACTGATGTGGATTACAATCGTTAAATTATTTTGTATCGATAAAAAAATGTATTATCCATGAATAACTTTTTTAAACAAATAAACTACTCTAAAAAATAATAAACAGCAATGCTTAATCATTTTTTTTTTTTTAACTATAATTAAAGTTTTTTGAACCTATGCAGAGTCATTTGGGGCAAGTTTTAAGGTAAACTTATGATTTAAGGGACGTTACCATAAAAAAATGATGTTGGGATACAATGAACACCCTTGACATACATCTATACACATGTGTTTGAATGTATACTTTGCGCGAGATACTACCATGTCTCCGGATATTGATAAATATCTCAATCAGCTTATTAATTGAGTGGCAGCTGTTTAAATTATAAAAACACTTATATAGTATTCGGAAAATTTCGTTCACTTTCGAAATTTTTCGAGCATACTTTGACTAGCTTAGAGCAAGCAGCCGAATACGGCATATGTTTTGACATTTGTATATTCTTTTGTTTTAAATATTAAAGTTTGTAAAATCCATTTAACCGTGTTGATTAAAATTTTCTATAAAACTGACGAGAGAAAACAGAATGCAACACACATTGCAAAACAAATGGAGTTGTTATGCGCTCGATAGTTATCTTTGGGATGAATATAATGCCCCAATAATCAAAATAGCAAAATTGGCATTGATGGATTTAAATGAATATGAACGCCGAGGAATTTTGTCTGATCAAATAATTGGAGCGTGTTCCAGTTTTTTGACAATACCTACAACTCATCGTTATGTTACAACTAAATGTGATTTAACAAAATTGGTAACATATAATTTTACTTTCAAATTTTGATTATAGAATTTATCGATGTGGAACATATCAGGTATTGATTTCATAACGATTACTTTATAATTCTATAGAATTTGATAGACATCACTGCTCTTCAAAAATATCATTATCTACAATATATAGATTTAACGCACAACAATTTAACAGATTTATCACCATTAAGTGAAGTCCCTTGTCTGCTATATTTAAACGCATCACACAACAACCTTGAAGACATTTCGAAGTTTAGACCACCACGATATTTAACTTATTTAAATTTATCTTACAATAATATTACATCGATGAAAAGTTTAGAAAATTTCTGGAGTATTATCAGTTTAGATCTTTCGCATAATTATATTAAGAAAATTTCAAAACTGCATAATCTTAGGTATTTTTTTGTATGAATACTACCATTAGTTTCAAGTAAAAGTATTTAAACTTTTTTATTTTCTTAGATATTTAAAATATTTGAATCTCTCGTACAATGCCATTGAGTATGTACAAAACTTGGAGTACTTGAATATTCAAGAATTGAATTTAGAGTTTAATTGTGTGAAAAAATTTATATTTACTGATTTAGATAAAAGAAAGAATGCATTTATAAATTTAAAAACCTTATTAATTAGTCATAATAATATATCATCTTTGAAATTTTTTCGAAATATATATTGTTTACGTCTTGTTGATTTGAAGTTCAACAAAATAGTAGATTTAATGGAAATATCTCATTTAAGTAGTTTAGTCTATGAAATAGACTTGAGAGATAATCCGTGTACTAAGTGGCCAAACTACAAAGAAGTTGTTATATTTTCAATGCCTAGTGTAATTTTTATTGATGGGATCGAAGTAACAGATTCAGAAAGGGTACGATAATCAATAAAAACTTGATGATAAAATTATTTTTTACCAATCTACCCATATAACAATCTTGTAGCAATTATGATCAAGCCTGGTCTCCGGTGCACTAGTTGTCTACGTTTTTATATAACTATGGATCTTGCAGCAGACTCTAGTACAATATTTGAAATTGCAAGTCTTGTATAAAAGTTGAAAAAAAAACTTTGTGTTATGTCATACTTAAAAAATTGAGCAAGAATATTGAAGTAATCTTGCTTATGTTGAATTGGTACAGTGACGTAACGTGAGCTAATCTTGCACCAGAAATTACTTGTATATACCCATATAACAATCTTATTCAAGGCTTAAGCAAGCCTGGTCTCAAGTTCGATAGATGTTTATGTCTTTCCCTACCTATGTGTCTTGTTGCAGAATACTTGTAGCTAGATTTCAATAGCAAGTCTAGTGCAAGCCTTACACAAGAAATTCGTGCCAGATTATAACTCAATTCTGGAGGAAGACTATAGTTGAAAATAGTTGCGCATGGCTTGCTCAAGATCTGCTCAAGGTCCAAAATTGACTACGAGTCTTGAGCAAATCCTGAGCAAGTCATGTCGTAAGTTACTGGTGCAAGAAATGCGCTAAAAACTTTTTAACTGCACCGTATCTAAGATATCCTCAATATTCTTGTGTCCAATGCCTTGAGCAAGTCATGCATAAGTCTTTATGACGATTTCTTGCCACATGATCTTGCGCAAGACCCATACATAGAAAAAGACTCTAGTGACTAGGGGTTCTGCTCAAGGCACTGGCACCAGAATATTGCTCAATCATGTGTTACTTGGGTACTAACGCATGTCTTGCGCCAGATCTGCTCAAGAAGTGATATTACTATCTATCTCACCTCTGTATCTGCCACTTTATCCCCTCCATTGACATTTGATACTGGATCTTGGGATAGAGTGACAGAGATAAAAAAGAGATATATAGATAGTGTAATATAATACTTCTTGAGCGAGTATGCGTTAGTATCTGCAAGTAATTTCTAGTGCAAGGCTCGCTCAAGATACGCGTAAATAACTGTACTAAGACATTTTGAGCAAGATATCATTAATGATCTTTTGTACAATATCATTTGCAGGCTCTACAACAATCTTGTCTTAGTATCTTGCATTAATATCTTGTGTCAGATTGATATAGGTATATAGAGATGTAGACGCTAAGGGCCTTCCGCACGATACTTTCATAAAAATAGTACAAGACTACTACAAGACTGTCCTGTGTACGTCATCTAGGGCAAATCCATATAGTATTTATCAAAAGATTCTTGTGATCAGTGCCTTGACCAGTAACTTGTGATGGGATTTGTTACATGAGTACTTAATTTATTGATATGTTTTTTATAGGTTTCAGCAGCTATTACATTCAATCCACCGATAAAATTATTAGCATCCCGTGGGCTTACTCAACTTACTTTATTAGAGCAATTGAATGTACCGAAAATTGATAACAGTGTTATTTCTTATGACGAACAGAACCCACCTTTGATAATACTTAATGGACCATCGGCTTTAAAAAAATTAGCATTAGGTCTGCATATATCATCAGAAAAATTTAACAAAGTAAGATCATCATTTCAGTTTACTATTTTTTAACTTCCTGCATATTATCATTTTTTGTTGTTTGACATAACGTAATCATTCAAACTCGACAAAGTTTATCAATAATTTACTTCCTAATTCCTGACTAAACTATATAATTAGAATCGTTTTACTTAATTGGGGACATAATTCGGTTATAAAATAGTATTTTATAACAATTTCATATCATTTTATAGATAAAATACTGTCGTAGCCATACAACAAGAAAAATTGCCAATTATGACAATGAGAAGAAAGGCTATTATTTTGTTGATAGAGAAGAATTCAATAGTATAGCTCGAAATGGAGAGTTTTTAACTATTGAAGAACTTGTAGGTGATAGTTATGGGTTTCGTAAGTTACTATTACAACTTTTCAAGAATACGTTAAATCCATTGAATGGTGTCGGTTTAATATACAAATTTAATCCATTCCAAAGCCATTATAGCCCTAACGGACCCAAATTACCATGGGTTTACCGTAGATTACGGTAACCCACCGTAAAATACCGTTTTACCGTAAATTACGGCGGATTTGCCGTAATTTACGGCGATTTTACCGTAATGTACGGTAATCCACGGTAAAATATGGTAGTACGGTAATCCGCCGTAAATTACGGTAATTTGGTAATGCACCAGAATTTTTATGGTAAAATTATCGTATTCTACGGTAAAAATGCCGTAGTGTACGGTAAACCCTCCGTGATTTCCGGTAAATTCACCGTAATTGACCCCATTTCCGTAAATTGCGATGAATTCAGCCGAATTCTACGGTAATTTACCTATCCAGGTATATTTACGGTAAAATATCGCGCATTTACGGTAAATCAGGTCTGCTGGGGAGTTGTATAAAATTTAATTTTTGAAAAAGTCACATTGTCACAAATTAATTACATGTATAAATTTCGACAATTTCACATTAAGTTAAAATTTCAATTTGAGGTAATTTTAAATTGGTGGCAAATCGCAAATTTACGTTAAAAATTTGTTATTGCGGTAATGATATGGTAGGCTTACTGAAAAAAAAGTTGACGGTAAAATACTGTAATTTTTCTAAATTTCACGCCATTTTCCCGGTATATTACCGTTAAAAATCACCGTAATATGCCATAACAGTATAAACAAATACGGTAGCAGGACAGGAAACTACGGAAATTCGGTAAATTACTGTATATTGCCGTAAATTCACCGACGATATGATATTTAACCGTATTTTAGAAACACTAGGGTTGCAAATGGAAAATTTAAGCTCAAAGGGAAACGCCACCGGAGCTCACCCAGAAAAATAAATGGGACTATCTTCGTTGCATTTGTAGAGTAAATGAGAATTTTAAAACAATTACTTCGGAGGTGGATTAGAATTTTTGAACATACAAAATTTTTAGCCCTCTGTTGAGGATTTAAAAACGCTAAAGACTCACTATTTTAAATTTTCAGTGTTTGTCCGCGAATTAAATTGAATTGACAATCAGTTGACATTACCCCTTAATAACTAAGAAATGTTGGAAATTTTTATTACGCTATTATTTTTTTGAATAGTCTATAGAAATACAGCCTATCATAAATTTTTGTAGATAGAAATGAAATTGCTGAATTAAAGAAAGAAAAAAAAATTGGCATTACACAGATGGATTTGTTAGCAGCAATACAAATGAAAATTCGATATCCACAAGTTAAACTAATACTGGTTCTTACTAAAAATGAGGAGATTCATCGACAATGGATTGAAGATAAATTTCGTATTTTTGAATGGATTAAAGACAGTATTGAAAATTTATGGGCGTTGACAGCTAATAAACAAAAATATGTTAGCAATGCATATTCGATCACTAATGAAAATAATATCATATCGACTCTTATCGATGATATTGTTAGTAGAATCGATATACCTTCCTATTCAATAAACATTCAATCTCAAAATTCGAAAAGCGTGTTACAGAATGTAATACCCCAAAATGAATTGATATTTCAAAAGTTATCGACAATATCATATAAAGTATCAACAAAAAAAAAATTTATTACAATTATTAGTCCACAATCTATACAAAAAAGCTTACATCAAAGTTCGTCTACAGATAACTTATCAAATTCGACCGTAAGTTGAAAATATTAATAGGTTTACATTTTTTAATATTTACTATTAGATTTAGTTGTTTGCTCAATAAATTTATTGTAAAAAATAAAGATTATAATTGTTTATAAAAAATCAATATAGAAACAAGTTAAAATGCAAAGTCAAGAATATTCTCAAAAAAAAGGTGGTACATTATTATCTGGAGAAAAATTCAAGTCCATTAATTGTTCGTTCGATAGATCATTACAAACCTACGATAACATCAAAGATCCTAAGAACCTTATGAATGATTATGTTGAGAGTATTATAAAATCAAGACAAATATATCTTGATCAACACTTAAATAACCCAGGATTTTATTCATTAGTGGTATTTGGTTTTAAATTAACTTTATTATAATTATGCAGTAGATTCCCTATCGAAAAAATTCATGTGGGAATTCAGCTTAGATTCCTAAATGGCCTTCTCGGGCCATTCTTCTCGGGAATTTTCATAGTTTTGTAAAGGAATCCAGCATAGATTCCTACATAGGTTCCCCAGTCAAAATTAAAAAAGTAATTTGAGCCTCAGAAGCCTCAATTCTTTTGATGTGTCGCGATTAAAGATCGTGATGGGCGTAGGTACGAGTTGAATTATTTATCTACACATGTATGTGCTGATTAATTGAATGCGCATATACAGTCGAGAGATTTTGGTCATGTCAATAAGGTAGCTAAATTTAGAGTGACGTCATAAAAGAGGGAAATACGAGATTTGTTAGTGGCTGGAATCATTAAGTAGGAATTTCTTCCCGTGAAAAATGAATCATATATGAATGCTCGATATATGGCCATGTATGTAAATTGACCAGACATGACTATATATGCCCATATATGATCATACATGACCGTGTATGGCCATATATGATCGTGTATGGCCATACATGACCATGCATGGCCATGTATGTAAATTGGTCATGTATGACCATATATAGCTTGATATGACCATATATGACTTGATATGACTATGTATAGAAATTTTAACTAAATTAAAAAAAAAAATTTTTAACTTCCCGCTAAGAAAATTGAAAATTTTTTAAAATTCGGGAAGTTATTAGTTTCGGTCCGATTTTCGAAAATCGAATTTCTAAGAGATCTTGACGTTTTGAGGTTCTAGGAAGCTATTCTGACTAATTTCAAGATGATGTTCGAGTGTATGTACGTACGTACGTATGTAAATATGTGTAACTTTTGAACCGATGAACCGATTTTGATCGTCAAGGTGACATTCGACGCGGCTTGTCAATATCTAAAAGCTGTGAGAAATTGAGCTTGATCGGTAGGGCTCGTTCAGAGATATTCAAAAAATAAAATTTTTTTAAAAATGTTTTTTTTTGATAACTTGTAATGTGCTCGATGGATTGATTCCAAAATCGACTGGGCTCTGAAACTTTATAAGCCGCGTCGAATGCCACCCTAACCATCAAAATCGGTTCATTCGTTCAAGAGAAACCGTTGTCGAAAAAATTAAAAAAAAAAGTATTTTTTTAGTATTTTCGAAATTTCTGAAAAGCGACTCTATAAATCAATTTCAAAATTTGATCAGCTGTAGAATTCAACAAAACGTCGATTGCCACCTTAACCGTCTCAATCGGTTAATTCGTTCGAGAAATATCGTTGGAGAAAAAATGGTAAAAAACTTTCTTTACGAAAACAAAAGCATACAAAACTATTTTTGAGCTCGAAGAGCTCGAAAATGTATTGAAAACGATTTTTTTCGAGCTCAAGGAGCTCGAAAACAGCGGGAAGTTTTCGGGCTGGCCCGCAGGGTCAACTGATAGACCGATGTTTTTTTTTAACTTTGGGAAAAACCAATAATTTCTTGGTGATTACTATTTGTTTTTATTAAAAAGTTTATATTTTTTATAAATTCTTAAATTTTTTTCAGTGGTTTTTTTTTATTTTCATTTTTTTTTTTTAAATTGAAAAAATATTTTTTTTTTTCAACTAAATAAGCTTATTTCTTATCACATAATTGTAAAATTTTATATGGATATTTAAGGGTTCTTAGAGTTTAAAAAAAAAAAAATTTTTTTTAAACTGGTAATCATCGAAAAATTTTTAATTTTCTTCGAAAAACTAAGAAAAAAAATATGATAACTTTAAAAAATTTTTTCCATTTTTTTTCAAAAAGTACATTCAAAACCGAAAACTTCGAAATAAAAAAACGTCCTGATAAATCGATTTTTGAAAAAGTTATAGCGTATAGAAAAACAAAGGCTTGTTTTTTAGAGAAATTCATAACTTTTGTTTGGTCGGGTAAAAAAATTTGAAAAAATTCTGAGAAATGTTTTTGATGGGGTAGAAAATGAAATAAATATTCAGTTAAATCAAAGGACATCAGGTTCGAAAGTGGTCGATTTTGCGTAGAATGCCCGATATGTTAAATCACATTTTCGACCAATTAAAAAGATTTGTATTTTAGTAGAAAATTTCTGAGGCTGACTCCAGCCGTTTAACAGCATTTTCTTTAAGAATTAGTCCCACATAAATATTTTTACTCCCTTAATTTATTGTTTTTTTAGTTATACTCAGATGATTTCGATGGGGCTGTTAAATCATTGAAACATTTTATTAATGGTCAATTCAGGCATTTTTCATTTGGGAAACCACGTCAAAGACCTGAAATTGATTACATGAAACATTGTACTTCTTCTAGTACAATTGATGAAATAATTAACGAATTAAGAAGAACGAAGAAATTTATAAATAATTAATATTTTAATTTCGAAGAAATAATGTAAAGTATAAATTTTATGAACTAGACAAAATTTTCTCAAATTTTTGGAAATAGGGTAGGGTAGAGCGGGGAAAGTTGTGCAATCGAAACATCTTGAAAACTAAGAAACTTACAACGAAAGTTTAAATGGTGAAAAGGAGGGGTTACGGGAGAACACATTATGCGACTATCAATCGCCATTCGGTGCTGAGACTAACCAACGGAAAATCAAAATTTTTCTCCTACATTATTATGAAAATACTTTTTCGTGATCACGTAAGTATTCAAACATAACTTCATTCTTGCTCTTTCGATTATATATGCCCCCTTTGGGGCTAGTTGAGCAAGGCGCGCTGAATGCATTAAATGCCTGCCGAGTGTTGGTCTAACTTTAGGCTTGTCATAAACAAAATTTCTCAAGTTAGGACGGAAATGAAAGGAATAAGGAAAAAATTTTATGTAAAATAATTTACTCCATAATATAACTTTAATTCTGTCTTAAATTTATTAATAATAAATTCGCAATCAAAACATTAAAATTTTTTTTTTTTTCTTATCTATTTATTTTTTTTATTTATTTATCTATCGTATTATTTTCATATTTATTAGATGACGCAGCTGCTTCAAGTAGGGATTTATTATTTTTTATTTTATCGTAAAATGTTACACAATCATCAGTATTATTTATTTTAATTTTGAGTAATTCCTCTAATGCTGATACTTTCAACCGTCCTCTTTCTGGATCCCAGGCATTTTTCATCTCTGTAAATGTTCTCTCGTCGCTAGAGCTCCCAGGAATGAAAAGTACAAATTCACCAATGTTTAAGATATTGCTTATTGATACATTAGTCTTTTGAGCAATTTCAGCAACTTTTAACCACTTCTTTTCTGTTTCTAATGCAGTCCATTCTTCAGTACTTTTAGATTTTTTATGACTTATTATTTTATTTAGTATCATTCTTTCATCAAACAGTGCATCCCGATCACAGATATTTTCTTTTGCAACCGATGCAATTTTAGCATAACTTTTTTTTAAATTATTCCAATCAACTTTGTGTTTTAAATCTATCAATTTGAAATATTTGTATAAAATAATTTCTCGTCAAATTTAAAATCAATTGAAGTTGAATCATTCGAATTTCGAGAATTTTCAAATTCTCGTTTTAATTTAAGTCATAACTAACAATGCTCAAAACTTAGCTTAAGTACTACCGCAGTTTACAAAGTCATTTGAAGTTTTTTCAATACAATAACACTAGGTTTTATTTTCTATTCGACTATTAAGAATTAATAAAACGTAAAATATAAGAGTTTAGATAAATATGTAAAATTAATAAAAGTGACAGGTAAATTTGTAATTTAATTTTAATTGTGACTGTTTAGTATGATTAGTTGTGGACAAATAATATCAACAAAATGTTTTTAATTATTATAAAAATTCATTAGACTTGAGTGAACTTTTAAGATAAATGTTGTTATAAAGAAAAACCTAATAAATAATAATAATGAAACAACTTTAAATTGTCATAAGTAATATTTGTACAATGTTCATATTTTTATAATAATATAATTTATACCGTAATTTTTTAATTGAATACAGTTAATATATGTAGAAAAAAAGATATTTGGGTAATATAATTGGAAATAAATTTAATGGAGACTATAGATAAAAGAAATAACAAATATATATTATCTTCATTGAACTTTTATTAAAAATTGAATGTTTTGGATAAATTTTTATTGATTGATAAGATATAAACTGAAAATGAATGAGGATCGTTAGAATAGTTATTTATAAGATAAAACATTTATGTTGAAAATGTTGTGAACTTATGTGCGTTGTAGCTGTCATAGCAGAGTAACAAAAACTTTACATAAAATGTCGACTGCTAAATGTGAAAAGAAAATAGTAAGA
>OZ024714.1:1793047-1800547 GCA_964016945.1 Microplitis deprimator
ATCGGCAGTATACATAACATTATTCATATAATTATAAATTTAATTTAGAGAAAAACAAATAGAACCAAGAAACGATTACTGCTTTGATAGATACAAAGATTATGGCACCATATGCTAATTAATAGAACATAATAGTTTTTTTGCTTTCACTGAAAACGATGATGAGAATTCCCCGAAGAAATTCAGGTTTGCAGAGTGCAGATTTACTAGCCTAGCGATTCTGTTCCTGGGTCCATTGTAAATGTAGCTTTTATTAGATTTGTTGACTGAAACGAGCCTTCTAGTTCTTAACTGTGCTCCGGAACAGACCAAATTAAAGTCAGTCAATATTTCTGGCGAATCTATCAATCCGTTGATTTCTTTGAAAAAGAACGACAAGTCGGCAATTTGTCTGCTGCTGATTTGATTACTGATCTTGTATCGGTGATATATATCACTGACACTGAATATGTCAGTAGATCACTTAGAATGGTAAAGACAATTGGTAAATACACTAGAAGATCCCGTTTGACCCTTGTGCGCTTCCTTGGGGGAACGAAATGCAGGAACATTAATTATCCTGGGAACTCCACTAACATATTTGATGGTATTAGTAGTGTCACCATTCTTATTTAACTCATCTAGCTCGGCTCGAAGACTTTTCAGGTGATTTTGTTGCACCCGAGTCAAAGCCGGCTCAAAGATGATGTTTTCAGTGTCCACTCTTACAGATTTGGCCTTGAGTAAGTTCTTTGCAACAGAGACTGAAGGTATATCAATGAGCAATGGACGCGTTTTACCATCCACAATACGACCAATTCTGCGTAGTTTTATGTTGGAGATATCATCAGCCAATTCTGGTGGCATAATTTTCGATAACAGCTCACGATCGTCATGAAGACGTTCAACACCACCTTGCTTCTTTGACTCCGGGACATTATAGGCAATCACATTTTTTCTCGTCTTTTCCTCTCATTAGTTTCAGCTATGATATCTTCAGCAGATGGACCAACAACACCTGGGAGAGCCTTGAAACTAGCCAGCTTTGATTCAACCAAGCTGACTCTTTTGTCAAACTGAGCGCTTAGACATATTCACGTTTTGCTGACCAATTATCGCCAATTCCGACTTGATTTCACTAAGACTTTTTTCCACGTTAGCATTAAACGGAATAAAATATTTATTGAAAATAAGTTCAATTTTCGACACGGTTATTTCATCATCATAACTATCCCGCACATCATATGAGTCAATAACACTAACCTCACTTTTACATGAGTCACATGTCCACATTGACTTGTTTTTCTTTATATCAGCAGCCACTTTTTTAAATTCTTTACTGTCCATTCCAGAGCATTTTAAGTGAATCCAATGATTACACTCTGAGCACAATAGAAAATAATATAATTTAAAATAATATTTAAAATTTTAATTCAATATTTATCGATTCTTAAATAAATTTTAATTATTATATTCCAATATATTACATTGAAAAAAATTTATTATTTTTTATTTCCGTGTATTATGAAATAAAAAACGACATCAAAATTTTTTATTTCAACTGCCATATTTAAAAATTTTTGTTTTATTCATCGTACAGTATTATCCATTAAATTGTAAAATCGAAATTTTTAATTCCAATACTAACTGATTCATTAATAATAATTAATAATAATTTATCATTGTTTTTTTCGTTCCATTTCTATCATTCATATTGAAAAATAATTTTTAAATTTATAATGAAACATTTTAATTAAGATTTTTTTTTTTTTAATATATAATACCGTTCAGTTTTTACTAATCTAACTATCTATTTCTTTCTTATTTCATATTTTAGTTATATTATATATTCACAAAAGATAATCCATAATTATATATATACTTTAATATAATTATGTCTATCCAGAGACACGGCAGTGTCTCGCGCCAAGTACACGTTCAAACACATAAAGTCCTCCCAGAAAGTAAGTCGCCGTCGGTTTTTACCCCCACTATGGAAAAACAAGTCTAATCTCACGCCGTTACTACACATTAACACTACAAACCGAAAATTTCCGACGGCGATTTACTCTCTGGGAGGACTTTATGTGTGCGCGTGTACATGGACGGCGCGAGACGACCGTGTCTCTTTTCTGGAGTCAGAGGTCTGTTTAACCTCACTCGTATTTAAAATTTAAAATTATCAATAAATTGGACATATTATTATATGGTATCTATTTATTTATTAATAATCATCTTATTACTATCGAATTTTATTGAAATTTGCGTATTTTGATAATTTATTAAAAAAAAAAATGTTTTCTCAATTTTCGTGCGCCGATTTAGGGATCTGGAAGACTTTTCTCCGTTTTTATCGTAATTTTCGCCTTTTAGCTATTTTCACATCATAGTACGACATGAAAGTAGTTAGTTTTAAATTCTTTCGAATTATAGATTGCTTTATGTTGACAACTTAACAAAAATACGTTTATGTAGTATGTATATACATACAACTGTCTGTATACAGATTATATATTATATAATTTAGTGTGCGAATTGAAATTAGTATCATATTACTGATTAATATTTTTAAAATGTTAGTCATGTATTTGAAATTTCAACTTACTAATTCAAACCTAATAGTCACCTTGACTGCAAGTCGACAGAAATTTATGGCCGGGATTCAACGTCAAAATGACTGCAAAAAGTTATGAGTGCAAATGTTCAATTAGTTGACCCCAACTTTTTGTCAAATGGAAAGTTACCATCATTGCTCGGATTTTTACGCAACTTACAAGCGACATTTTCTATTAACTTGTCTTTAAAATGCAGACGTGCATATGTGGCCATTAATGCCTGGTATACTAAACTTAGCACTGCCATACTTTAGTATACCAGGTATTGATGACCACATCTGTAGATTAAGGTCAATTTGTAGGTCAAGTTTCATTCGTCTATCCATGTAGTTGCTCGGCAAACCTACCCTGATAGCCAAGTTGACAGCAAGGTGGCGATGATCTACTGCCGCAACCTGTCGCTAAGTTGGCCGCATAAATTGGCATTCCATTAGTTGACGGCAACCTGTTACCAAATTTCTCAGAAAATTGACAGTAACTGCTCTAACAGCACAGTTTGCTTAGCAAAAGTTTACTTTACAAAAGTTTCCTTGAATTTTTCGTCAAATGTTCGTCAACTTCGGGCTTTTTCGTTTTTGATGACAATTTGTATACACTTGCTATACAATTTGACATAAATTTACTACCCGAATTAGAATGCAAATTCACCTCAAAAGTTGTATACAAATTGTCGTCAAAAACGGAAAAGTCTGAAGTTGACGGACATTTGACGAAAAATTCAAAGAAAGTTTTATTAGGGTTATTTTCTAGTAACAAAAGTTATCTCTAAATTGAGAAAAAATTAATAACCGCAAATTTTTTTCTTTCCAACTTTTGTTGTCAAATTGTCAGCACAATTCGGACAGCAAATTTCGGTAATTTCAGTTGTCAAACTACTGTCAATTTCGAGCTAAAGTGGCTATTAGGGTCAACGACAATTTTCTGGCAAGCGTTTTTTGGGTCCCTGAGTTGTAGTAATGTATGGACTAACTTATTCTGCTATGATGAGTTAAGGATTAATATACGTCAAAAATCAGATAAAGCTTATGCTGAGTTATTATCTCGAGTACGTATCGGTGCAATAACTGCTGATGATATAAAATTATTAGAACAGAGAAAAGTTAGTATTGATTCTTCATTATCATATCACAATCGATTGAATGAAATATGTAATTACATTAATAAGTTATCATTAGATACAGTTTGCTTATTACCTACATGTAAACAATGTGACTTGATTAATTCAGTAATGTTGGAGAAAATTTCTTCTGAAGTTATCATACTCAATGCTCACGATCAGATAGATTGTCCTAAGTTTTTAGAGAAAAAAGCATTTGACAGTTTAAGTAGAATGGAAGAAGATGCAAGCCGAAGTGCTGGGCTTGCAAAAGTAATTAAAATTAAAATAGGTGCAAAAGTTATGCTAAGACGGAATATTGATGTTACGCTTGGTCTTGTCAATGGGGCAACTGGCATTGTCAAATCTATTTCAAAATCAGTTGAGTGCAATACTATACAATTTGTGAATATTGAAGTAGGAACTGGTAAAGAATATAATATTGAAAAAATTAAAGTAAAATTTCAAATTTTGGACAAAGCTTTTGTTATAAGAGACCAGTTTCCATTATGCCTTAGCTATGCTGTCACTATCCATAAAAGTCAAGGTTTGAGTTTAAACAATGCCATTATTGATGCAGGAAATACAATTTTCAATGTCGGTCAATCCTACGTTGCTTTTTCGCGGGTAACAAAATTGGAAGGATTGCATTTGATTAATTTTGACCCACACTCTATTAAAGCAAATTCAGCAGCGATTGAAGAATATAATCGCTTAAGAAAGTTTTATAGATCTGACCTTCCAGCAATCCCGATTTCAGGAAAACGTTGGTCTAAAGTATGGGACTTAATTTGGGGAATTGAGGACTATTCCATTCTAAATGAACGAGAAACTATTAAAAAAATTTCATGTGTAGATTTATTATCCATTCATGGCATTGAAAACTCTGATGGTATTTCTAGTTGCATAAATTCTATAATGCAATGTATTCTCCACAATAAGAAAATAAGATCATCATTGCAAAGTAACCCTAAAGATCTAGTGCAAAGTACCGAGTTGCATAATTTATTAAATACATATAGAAAGAATGAAACTATATTAAAGTCAAGTTTTATCAAAGAATCTATATTAAAACAATTTAGTTTTGATTCAGAAATAGATCCGTCGACAATACTAACAGCTATTTGTAACGTAAATAATAACGTGAAAAACTTAGTGCAATATGAGTTAATACATACTGATCGGTGTAAATTATGTAATTATACGAACACGTATAAAATTGTAGATCATAATTTATCTCTCACGATATCTGATGAAAATAAAATTTATAATTTACAAGAATTAATCAATGAAACATATGCACATGGGTTTGACAATTTGAAATATTGTAATAATTGTAAAGCAGAGAGAGAAACTAACAGTAGAATTTTATTTAATTCTTTTAAACAGATTGTGGTTGTAAAATTGAATATATCACTCACTAAAAACAACAAACCCATGCTAAGGAAAAAAGGTTTTGTAAAATCTATCCCAACGTCTAAGATAATTCTCTGTAATCATTCGTATAATGTAGTAAGTGCTATATTTTGCTCGAGTAACGACAACGAATCAGATCATTATATAGCAATGGTAAAAGATAAATCAACATGGGTGGAAATAGATGATTTAAATGTTAAACAAGTACGATGGCCTACTAATGCAAAAAATGCTTACATATTGTTTTTAGAAAAAAAATAAAAGAAATATTCACTCAACAATGAAGTTACGCATTGTACGAAAAACAAGACATTAAAACGAGAAAGCCTGAAACATATCAAGGATGATAACAGATAATCATCTGACCACTAAAGAGTCTCGTTACAATTTTTCCAGTCTTTGAGTGATTAATAACTTTTGTTCTTTTAGTTACTTTTATTCATAATAAATATTTAAATGCGATCACTTTACAAAAAGATTTGAAATCCCACCAAAAACAGATCCTCTGTATACCGTCGTGCCAAGTACACGTTCAACATTTATTTCTTACTACGTCAAACATAATTTATTTTTTTTTACAAAAAATGACTGAAATCACAAAAAACACCAAGTAACGAAGTTGTAAAATAAAAAAAAAAAGAATTATTTTTGAAAATATGAAAATCATAAAAAAAAATTGAGTAATTGGGATGTTGTCAATTTAAAAAACAAATTTTTTTCGATAACATTCGAAAATGAAAAAAAAATTATTGAACATACTTGGTGTGCACTAACGCTAAAATATGTTATTTAATCGTTTCAGATCTTTTAAGACTTCAAAAGCGCACACCAAGTATGTTCAATAATTTTTTTTTCATTTTCGAATGTTATCGAAAAAAATTTGTTTTTTAAATTGACAACATCCCAATTACTCAATTTTTTTTTATGATTTTCATATTTTCAAAAATAATTCTTTTTTTTTTTATTTTACAACTTCGTTACTTGGTGTTTTTTGTGATTTCAGTCATTTTTTGTAAAAAAAAATAAATTATGTTTCACGTAGTAAGAAATAAATGTTGGACGTGTACTTGGCGCGACGGTATACAGAGGATCTGTTTCTGGTGGGATATGATTTTTTTTATATTATCTCTTCTACTCTGTACATGGAATTTTATAACTAATTAAATCGTCCTTCAAAAAATAATAATTTCTAAATGAAACTAAATAATTTAAAGATATCATAGTATGTAGTAATCGTCTTTTAGACAATAAACTCTACAGAAAGCACCTCCGCCCCACAGTTACTGCAAGGAAAAATAGTACTGTACTTCATAATTTCTGTCACATAGTCTCTGGCATTTTTGACAGAACATGCTGTGTCTACAAGGGTTGTAGACGACCTCTGCCTCTACTTCGTCATCACAACAGCCAATACACTGCGTACGCGCTAAAAACGAAGAATTTAACTTCTTAAAATACGAACTAAAGCAAAAAAAATGTTGTTATTTATAATTCATATCAATGTTTATAATTTCTTAAGTACCACAACTTGAAAATTTTTTATGTTCTCTTTTGAGTTGCATGAAATTTTTTTCAAGTACCATAACTTTATTTAATAAAAAATACTATAGCCGAAGACAGGCCGATTCAACTGTCAGCCAAATTTCGGCCTGTTTTCGGCCAAAGATCTTTACTCGCGATAATTTTATTGGGAAAAAAATATTCTCGCCGAAACAAGGCCGAAAAAAGGCCCATTGAAATGTTGGCCAAATATCGGCCTGTTTTCAGCCATAGATTATTACTAACGATAATTTTATTGAAAAAAAATATATTCTGGTCGAAAAAAAGCCGATTCATTTGTCGGCCAAATATCGGCCGTTTCACCCATACAAAGTCACCGATGCTCGAAAATAATCTACGACCGACCGAGGCTCGGCTACCAATGCTCGGTTGAGCGTCGGTGCTCTATTATCAGCCTATGGCTGGTACACCATCGGTCAGCCAACTATATTCATAACAACAAAATCCGATCATCAGCCGATTCTCGGTCGATGATATGATAAATTGTATTTTGCGCATGCGCACTAAATATCACATCAGCTATTCTTAAGCATTATTAACCTGTATACTTTTCATTAGACAGAAGTCATCCTTACTGAATATAACAGAAAATAAATTTATCGTTGTTATTAAAAAAATTTTTGTAGTTTATAAAATCATGTCTGACCGTGTAAAAGAACATCGGGCATTAAAAAAATACATGGATAATAGATCCCAACCGCCTCATACACCCTCACTGTTAATTGTTAATGATCATATTACAAATGATCGTGATCGTGATAATTTACACAGTGAAACAATTGTAAATTTTATTTAATAGTAATAATAAAAGTGATGAGAATAGTTTTAGTGATT
>OZ024714.1:1810547-1865488 GCA_964016945.1 Microplitis deprimator
ATGCTCCAAGTAATAAAATCATGACTATCTTTATTCGTTTTCATATTATTGAAACACCATTTCACGTATATAACATAAGAATTATTTAATTAATATAATTATCATTATTTTATTTTATTTTCATTTATTTTATTATTATTTTTTTTTTTTTTGAAAAAAAAAAATAAATAAATAAAGCATCCACCCAGAAAAAAAAAATGGCTTAATCTGATTATATGTACATGTAAATTTCAAAAGTCAATAGTAATCATACAAATAAGTATTAAAATTTCTTACTATTTTCTTTTCACATTTAGCAGTCGACATTTTATGTAAAGTTTTTGTTACTCTGCTATGACAGCTACAACGCACATAAGTTCACAACATTTTCAACATAAATGTTTTATCTTATAAATAACTATTCTAACGATCCTCATTCATTTTCAGTTTATATCTTATCAATCAATAAAAATTTATCCAAAACATTCAATTTTTAATAAAAGTTCAATGAAGATAATATATATTTGTTATTTCTTTTATCTATAGTCTCCATTAAATTTATTTCCAATTATATTACCCAAATATCTTTTTTTCTACATATATTAACTGTATTCAATTAAAAAATTACGGTATAAATTATATTATTATAAAAATATAAACATTGTACAAATATTACTTATGACAATTTAAAGTTGTTTCATTATTATTATTTATTAGGTTTTTCTTTATAACAACATTTATCTTAAAAGTTCACTCAAGACTAATGAATTTTTATAATAATTAAAAACATTTTGTTGATATTATTTGTCCACAACTAATCATACTAAACAGTCACAATTAAAATTAAATTACAAATTTACCTGTCACTTTTATTAATTTTACATATTTATCTAAACTCTTATATTTTACGTTTTATTAATTCTTAATAGTCGAATAGAAAATAAAACCTAGTGTTATTGTATTGAAAAAACTTCAAATGATTTTGTAAACTGCGGTAGTACTTAAGCAAAGTTTTGAGTATTGTTAGTTACGGCATTTGTTCAATAATGTACAATAAACCGAGCTGAAATTTATTTTAGACTACTATCAATAAAGTAATAGTCTATATACTGAATCAAATCTTTTAACTTTGAGGAACTCACCCCGGTTCCACGGTGTACCCACTCTGATTCCACGGTGTACTCACCCTGATTCCACGGTGTACTCACCCTGATTTAACGGTGTACCTACTGATTCCACGGTGAACTTACCGTGATTCCACGGTGTACGGAAAATATGACGTCTAATGTTCACTTAATGACACATTTAGTACAAGTTGTACGAAATTGGGGTCCATTATGGGTACATGAAGCGTTCGTATTTGAGGCATGGAATTAAAGAATCATTGAATTTATAACTAGTCCCCATGCCCGGACGAATCAAGTCGCAACGCGTTTCCTTATGCTCAAGTTTATTATAACTTCTTTACATGATGAAACAGTATTTTCAGCAACGAAAAAATGTATTGCAAATTTATTCAAAATACCAATTGGAAATGATCGTGTCGATATAAAAAATCGTTTAGTCGGCTTAGGAAAATAAATAGCTCGTGAACCAACGGAATATGAACGCGCAGCTTCAATAAGTGTTGGGTATGCGCCTTCAAATATAAATTGTTTTAAGAAAATGAAATAGAATGGAGTAAAGTATGAGTGCAAGAATAAAAAAATTATACGTTTTGTGATTTAACAGTTTTCTGTGATAATGATATAGTAAGTAATATAATTGAAATAGTAAATTTTAGCCACAACAATGAAACGATTGGTGGAATTATCATTCAGCGAATGACGCAAATCAACTATGCATTTAATACGCACCCGCATGAAAAAACTATATACTACAAACTATATATGGAAAACATATATTTTACGTATATAATAATATAACTTCAATATATATAGCAAAATATATGTACTGTTATATAGATTTTCGCTGCCAATATAATTTTACCATATATTATGACCCATATATCGTTGTAATATACATGGCAATATAACTTGAATTTTATATCACTCAATACAAATTAAAGTGTATACGTTTTCGTATATAAATAACTTATAAATTATTATACTGGATATATATGGTGATGTATATATTAGGAAAAATATATTTGAATTTTATATGGGTGGACTTATAAGTATATATAAATATACAAACGTATATATACATACGTATTTATATATTAAATAAGTTCAACCATATAGAGTACAAGTATATTTTGTATTATATAGACCAGCATATATATCATGTATAATACTTTTAAATGATTCATATATAAGAACATATTAATTCTAATTTATAATGAGTGATTTAAAAACCAAGTTATAGATATAAATAAATATATATATATTTATTATCTGGTAATAAAATGATGAAAGAAACGAAGTATTTTTTTTTTTTTATTCACAATTTGCCACACTCTTCCCTTTCTAGTGCGTTTGACGCATAAATGCATTTGAATTTTTGTTATATAAACTAGACTCCTTTCGCAAATATGCTCTTTAGGAATTGAATTTTCGTTTCCTGATACGAAAACCTATATATGGTTTTCATAAAAAATACAAAAATGACAAGTATTAGGATGTAGTTTTAATGGAAAAGCAAATATTCCCTCTGATACTTTAGATGTTATCTAACTAATTTTCGAAAAGGATATATATATATATATATATATATATATATTTATATTTAATTTTTATTTTTTTAACACTAACATATAGTAACAAATTTTTTAGCAAATATATTTTCTGAAATTTATCAAAGTTCAGCTTGAGTTCTGTAAGATTTATATTTATTTAGTATATCATAGATACTTTTCCAAAATATGAGAAATCTCAAAAGTAAAAATATATTTTTATTAGAACACAATAGTTTCCCCATGACTGAAATGGAAATTATTGTACTAATATGAAATTTAAAACTTATACGCCACTTCAATAATTATTCAACTAGTTGCTCGTTGCATCAAGTTAATTATAAATTTTTTTTTTTTGTGCCATTTTCACATGGTTCTTATTTTAATAACAGAAAACAGTAGTAACAAAACTTTATATTATTGCATCAATATTGTCAATAGAAACAGGGCAAATCTTCTTCAGCAAGAACAACGGATTACGCTATCAGTATCAAAATATTTTTTAAATATTTCCAAGAAACATTTTGAATATCTGTACACTTTGTCAATGTCTACGGAAAAGATGGAAAAAACATTTTAATATTGATTAGAAATATTTAAAAAATATTTTTTATATATTTTTGAAAAATGTATTAAATCAATTTCTGAGAAATATTTTTAAAACGTTTTTTTCACTTTTTGCAAGCATTAACGTATTTTTAAAGTAAGACAAATATTTTGAAAATATTATATTGCTGATAGGGCATGAAAATTCAAAGGCAGTATAACTCGGGAGACCAATTTTTAAATGACAATGAAGTGGATCTCAGTGACAAAGCAAATTCACATAGCGACAAAATATTAGATTGCAATGCTAGAAGTAAAAGTTTAAGCAAAAATTCAAACGTGGCCTATCAAAGTTATAACGATACGGTAGAAGTTAATTAACAGTTAATTACACTAATATTAAATTATAAATATGGGAAAAAAATAATAATCAAATACCCAAATTAAAATTTATTAATAATTATGATGAAAAAAAAATTATTGAAAATTAATCAACATTGAAACAATTATGGATTTTAATTTCCAATAAAAAACCTATAAGTACCAAGTAATCAACTCTTGTAATCAACTTTCAGTAGATTTCATAGAAATAACTATTGTATTTGTCCTCATGATGGAATTTTCAAAAAATTTTGCTACCTCTCAACTCAGCTCGACGAGCTGAGTCAGAAAATACATTTGGCTCAAAAGTTTATATATGTATTTATATATATATATATATATATATATATATATATATATATATATATATTAATTCTAATTTATAATGAGTGATTTAAAAACCAAGTTATAGATATAAATAAATATATATATATTTATTATCTGGTAAAAAAATGATGAAAGAAACGAAGTATTTTTTTTTTTTATTCACAATTTGCCACACTCTTCCCTTTCTAGTGCGTTTGACGCATAAATGCATTTAAATTTTTGTTATATAAACTAGACTTCTTTCGCAAAGATGCTCTTCAAGAATTGAATTTTCGTTTCCTGATACGAAAACCTATATATGGTTTTCATAATAAATACAAAAATGACAAGTATTAGGATGTAGTTTTAATGAAAAAGCAAATATTCCCTCTGATTCTTTAGATGTTATCTAACTAATTTTCGAAAAGGATATATATATATATATATATATAATATAACGCGCCGTTCTCCAACGATAACGTCCATAATTCTACACCGATCTTAATGAAACTTAGTATACTTATTCTATGGACGATTACCTTGGATGAGTTCTAAGATGGGCCAATTCGGCCAATAAGTTTAGAAGTTATGGTTAATTGAAATTTTGTAAAATTTAAAAAAAAAAAATTATTTGCCGCTTTAACTGGATATAACTTTTAAACGGAAAGAGATAGCTCATTTTCGTTTGTTCTATCTGAAAGCTTGTTTGATTGCCTTTAATTATCACTATGCAGCTCATTGATTTCACTTTTTCTAATAGATAAATGGTTTTATAAATTTACAAAATATCATAAAAACTAATTTTATGCAGGTTGTCACTTTGATTACCACCACAATTTTATACCGATTGCTTTGAAACTTGGTATACGTATTCTGTGGGTGACTACCTTGCTCTACTTGGAAAATGGGCTCAATTGGTCGATTAGTTTAGAAGTTATAGCATTCCAAAATTTAAAAAATGTCAAAAATTCATATTTTTACTTATTGTTTCTTCGATATTTTCTGAATGTTATAACTTATCGACTTTCTATAATATTGATCTAAAAGCTCTTCAAATAAGCTTTAATATTCATGCCTATATATGTGTCTAGACCAATGAAATTTCTTATCTTACCACTCTAAAATGAAATTTTGCTATTGCATTGGTTCTCCTACTTTTAATAGATTCCGTTGAATCCTAACTACTGTATTCATTGGTAAATTTATGAAACCAATTGAATTCATATTATTGCTGTGTAACACGCATCAAAATCTAAATATCTTAATTCAAGTGTGTAAATTCAATTTCGTTTTATTAACAGTAATAATGACTGATTTCAAGTATGACTTTAGACTTATCATAATTGAAATGTCAACTCAAATTATTTACTTTAATTTTCTATTAACTATCAATCCTATGGTAAAAGACACAGAATTCTTTTTAATAGATAATTTGATTTTTTCCAACTTCAATTTTCGTTATTCAACTTACCATTACGATAATTATTTTAATTTTCTTTTCTCAATTGTTAAATTTTTTGCATTTAACTTTGAATTTTTTGGGAATTTTTTTTTCGTTCCATAACCTTGAGAATTTTTGAGAATGTCAAAAAAAATTTATTTTATTATTAATGTTTATTTGAAAGGTTGAAATAATCAAATAATGAGAAATCTACTTCCATTTCGGCTGCCGAATGGCCTTTTTTCAATACGTTATGGATTTCAAAAATTTTTTTTTATGATTATTTTTTTCTAATCAACAACCTAAAATAATAGTCCGGTCAATTTAGACATTCGAAATTACATAAAGTCCCAACAAGCTGAATTTCTGTGAAGTTGTTCAAAATATAATTATAAACAATGTCTAGAAGTTCCCCATCATTCCCCTGTAAGGAAAAAATTTAATTCAAGGTCAAAGGTAAAAAAAATGAGTTTTTCGCGATTTTCAGCAAAACGGTAAGTTTTATCATAAAAGTACCTCAGACAAAAATTGTAGATCATAAAATTATCTATAAAAAATGTATCAATACTTTTTTTCTTACAAGCCACCGTTTCTGAGATATAACGATTCAAAAAGTTATAAAGTTGTTATCGTCATAATATGCACACGTTTCCACGCCACCTATGAGGTAGTGTACTTAGCGCGTTTTTTTTAACGTGGTTTTCCCAGTAGGCCTACTCCACGGGTCAGTTGTGATCCTGTTTAATGTAAAACTATTGCAAAAAAACGGAAATTTTCAAAGATTGGGAAAGATAAAAGCGAAGTAAATGAAAAAAAAGTGTTGAAGTTTATTCGTCTTATTCGTAAGTTTCAAATTCTTGTTCTTCTTCTTGTTCTTCTTCTCCTGCTTCTTCTTCATCTTCATTTTGGATGCAAGTAAATTGCGTCAATAGCGATGTATCGCATGATACTTCGTCGGAGTCAAACGAATCCTCCATTGTTTGTGATTCAATATTAGAAAACACGTGTTTTCACTACAGAGTGACGCTCAAGACTAACAGTATTTCATTTATTATAGCAGGTATAAGACCCTAGCCACGCACACAATAGAACAAGAGACAGATGTCTCGAAGTTACACTGGCTTAAAGATTAAGGGACTGGGTTTCATTTTACCTGATATTCTTGTAGTTAAAACTTATGTATATTTTATATTGTAAGTATAGGTTACAATGACCGATAGAAAAATATTTAAACATTTAATATATAATATATATATATATATATATATATATATATATATATATATATATATATACATACATATATATATTATATAAAATATTACAACTCTAGATGTATATACGTGGCGTACTCATGCATATTATGACGATAACAACTTTTATAACTTTTTGAATCGTTATATCTCAGAAACGGTGGCTCGTAAGAAAAAAAGTATTGATACATTTTTTATAGATAATTTTATGATCTACAATTTTTGTCTGAGGTACTTTTATGATAAAACTTACCGTTTTGCTGAAAATCGCGAAAAACTCATTTTTTTTACCTTTGACCTTGAATTAAATTTTTTCCTTACAGGGGAATGATGGGGAACTTCTAGACATTGTTTATAATTATATTTTGAACAATTTCACTGAAATTCAGCTTGTTGGGACTTTATGTAACTTCATTCTCATTTTTTGGTCTAAATTGACCGGACTATAAGAGAAATATGCTGGTCATATTAACAATTTAAAGATTTGCTACGTAAAATTATTTATCATTTCACCTGCTCATTGTTCAGATTATTATTTTTATTTTCTGCAAGTTTATTTTTTCGGCGTTCATCATTGAGCATATTATTGATTGCCAATCCAAATAAATATTTTTTAAAATCAGGGAACCTTTCTTTCACAGTTTCTAAAATAAAATAATTTAGATGAATGATATGTAGTACATAGTAATTATTATGTATTACTGAACTATCAAGTATTATAAAAACTTGTTTCGGGAAAAACTTTTTAAATGATAATATTTTTCAAATTTTCAAAAATATTTATGTATAGAGGAAGGGTGGGGGGGGGGGCAAAGCGGGGTACTTAAAGAAATACTATACAAATACTGTGCAAAAAAGAATTCTTAGAAAACCAAAAGAAGTAAAGTACATCTCAATTATTATTTCATTTTTGATCTTTGCTTGGAATTTTAATAGTTGAAATATATTCTTATTTTAAATTTGAAATTGCCTTCAATTGCAGCTATCTTCAACTGATCTAAACTTGGACGAATAGGAGCATTTTGATTGATCTTGCTTCGAGATCCGCGTAAATTACTTGTAAGTAAAACTTGCCGCGGAAAAAGGGACTTAACTAAAGAAATTCCCATGGATTGATATGTAGACTGAGCTTTAGCAACTTCCCAATTGCGTATAGGTATAAGTATATTGCTTCCTTCGTGTCCTAGTTCTTTCTATAAAAAGTATATCGCGTTACTGATTCCAAAAGGACTTATACTTTTATACGCTCTTTTGGCTTTAGAGAGTTTCCTAAAGGCAAAAGGGCGTATAATTTTTTTTTTTCATTGCAAATCGTTCTGTAGACTTATTTAATAGCTAAAAACTAAAAAGAAAAAAAGATTCAGCTTTAGAATCAGTCTATAATATGATTAGTAATTTAAAAAACAATTATTCGCCCTTAGGTTTTAGAGAGTTTCTTAAAGCCAAAAGAGCGTATAATTTTTTTTCCATTGCCAATCGTTCTGTACTTATTTTATAGCTAAAAATTGAAAACAAAAAAAAAAATAATAAATTTTTTCCAGCTTTAAAATAAATCTACAATATGATTAGTAATTTAAAAAACAATTATACGCCCTTGGGTTTTAGAGAGTTTCCTAAAGACAAAAGGGCATATAAAAAGTTAAGTCCTTTAGGAATTAATGACATCATATAAAACAAAAACGTCTTCATCAAATAATAAAAATTAAATGAAAAAATAATTATTTTAATACAATTTTTTACGATTTTTTTTTATATTGATTAATAAATTGAACCTGTTCATTTTGATTTTCTCGATAATAATTTTGTTGGTGTTGATTAGCTTGAATTCCTTCGATCTTTCTAAATAATCTATTTTAGTCTTTACATAATCTCAGAAGAAGTGTCATAATAGATTGATCGTCTAAAAATAGAAATATTTTCAAAATAAATTATATGAGTAATTGTTTTATATTAAATTCTAATACCACTATTGCTTATATCGTCTTCGTGAAGCTGATCTCTAAAAGATCCATTTAAATCATCATTATCATCATTGCCCCCGATAATATTATTCTCATTGCCGTCGTTACTTTCATCACCACTATTAATTAGATTCTCTTCTGTATCAGTTCCCTCATTATTTATTCGATTACTGCAAATTTTCTGTCGTTTTGTTTTTATCTTGTTTAGAATACATTCTGCCTTTCGTTTTTTAATTTTTCCACTAGTCTAGTAATAGTATTAATTTTACTAATTAATTTTTTTTAATAGCTTTCAAAGGATAAAAAATAGTTTGCTAAAAAATAAGTATTAGTTTTTGCCCCATAAATTTTTTAAATTAATCAATATAAATGGAATAAAATAAATTAAAGAAATTATCGCGCAAAAATTAATCACTTCCTGGTAGGTGTTCATTACTAGTCAAAAATTCTTGGTAATAAAACTAAAATTAGTAAGCTTACTGTAGGTAATACGTCTGATGAACAACTTGGGGTTTCAAATTCTGTTTCTAATTTTTTTTTGTTTTTTGTTTTTATCGAGTCCAATATTTGATTTTACTTTAAAAGGAGATAATACACCATCAAGAGCCTTTAATTGTTTCTTTAATAATTTAATTTTGGCTGCAAAATAAAAATAATGGTAAAAAAAATGTAACATTTATTATTGCTAAATAGATTTGTAAAAATATCTGTTATTTTTAAAACAAAAATATATATTCGTTAATAAGATATATTTACATGATACAGCAACAACTCTAACATCGTAGCAATCATATCTATCTTTAGGTATACATTCTTCTCGCATTCTCGCCATTCAACCACATATGACAAATCAGGATCTTCATTTTCTATATTAAAATTTTACAATCAAAATCTTTTATCCACTCCACAGGTACACCGGGAGTATATGTTCTATCATATTCTCCCCCAATCCACTGAACTAGAGCGAACACTTTTTTTATCAACACTCATTGAAATCTACAGCTAACAATTCTTTTTTGTAAATTTATTGTCACTAATATTAACAGATATTAGTATGTCTTTGACAGATTAATTAAACGATCGTCACTTTTTTTTTTACTGAATTAAATTCAAAACTACACATAACTTCATATATTTAAATAACAAAAAATAAGAATTTAAAAGATAATTAAACGAAATAAAAACATACCGTGAGATGGGAAAGCAAAATAAAAGTACATCTAAAATACAGAAAAAAAGAGGTCCATACAAGCAGTATGTAGCATTGGGAAGTACAATTGATATTCCTGCAAGAACAAAGCGTTTTTGGAATGCAAAATTAAAATCTGAAAAGTAAGTACAGAGTATTAAAAATAATTGTCTATATACATTGTAAATATTTCATATAATTAAAGAATTAAGACAAGATTTCAATTTTAAATTGATTAAATAAATAAATTTTTTATTTTAAGATCAAAGACAATTAACTATATCTTAAAGCCTAAAAATTTTCGTCGATCAAAATGTTTTAAATAATTTATCATTTAACTACTTGAAAAATCATAGTTATTTCAAAGTTTAAATATTTTTACTAGCTTAATAAATATGAAAATTTTTAATTAAATATTTATTTTGCTCAATGAATATTTCAGGTGATTTATTTAATATTATATTTCAATGATATATTATAACTCTTTGTTAAGAAGTTTATTAATATTACTTGTTAAGATTAATTAGAGATTTTGATAAATATTATCCGTATTATCCAATTATTTATTAGAATCATTGAATAGTTTAAAGTGATTGAAATTATAAATTGAAAAATATAAAAAATTAAAATAACTATGAAATTGAATGCTTCTTAATAAAATACTTTTACTAAAACTATCACCGCTACTTTCTATTGAGTTGTCGACGACTGGCATCTGTTCAACGGAGAGGCGCGCTGAGGATAGCGAACGGTTTCGGAAGCAGCCGTGATGGTCATTGCGGGTGTGATTCCGATCGACCTTTTAGGGTTCGAGAGGAAACGCATCTGGAATGCCCGTCGGGCTGGTGAAGAACCGTTGGAAAGAGTTAAGGCTCGAGAACGCGAGGAGACCCTGAGACTCTGGCAAGAGCGATGGGAATCTGCGGAAACGGGACGTTGGACATTCAGGCTCATTAAACGAGTCCGTGATTGGATTATGCGGAAAGAAGGGGAGGTAGATTACTATCTTTCCCAATTTCTGTCCGGCCCCTAAGGATACAGTTATTCACTTATAGTAACACCTTAAGTAATACATCCTTAGGGGAGGAGTCCGGCACACGGAGGGCAATATGCATATGGAGGGCAGAAGTCATGCTTTCCATATGGGTATTATTTTCTACGGTGCGTAATAGCATTTTTCCCTCACCCTCTTCCCAAAAAAAAAAAAAAAACTTTCTATTGAGTTGACGTTATATATATATATATATATATATATATATATATATATATATATATATACAGGTGCATTTTGAAATAATTTTTGTTACGAATAATTGAATTTTTCGCATAATAATTTAATTGAGATAAACTAAATATTTTCATTCACCTCGGTTGAAATTATTTTTCTATAATGAATAACATTGAAATCTTGAATTGTTAATAATTATAATAACTATCCAACGTAACAATTATAAGTTTTTAATTAACTGTGAATAAAAATAAAATCACAGGAAAAATATTTCATTTTTATCGTCATCAATAACTGCAGAGTCAAAATTTCTTTCTCTGCAAAATCCACTGAACCTAGATCAAACACCGTTTAATCTCAATTCTATTCATCGTTTTTCTTGTTTTCATGGTACTGATAAAGATCTTCACGATAAAATTAATGAGAAAATTATAATAGACTCGAATTTACAAAGTATCAATGATGAGCACGAGTTGGGCCAAGATTTACTTAGCAAAGATGAACTATCACATGAACATGATATTAAAATAAATAATAATTCAACTGATCTAAGACATGAAGATAACCAGTGTAACGAAAAAATTCAGCACAATAAAATTGGATTTTCAAAAGAAGAATTAATTGATAATTTACTTGTCCTAGCAATTAAATGGCAAAGAAATATTACTTATTCAGTTACCTTGGATATTATGAAATTGCAAAATTTAACAAAAAAAAAATATTGAAGGAAAAAAAATCAAAATATTACTTCAAACAGATTATCGATCATTATTCTCAACGTGTTACTACTCATTACATATGCATTGAGTGCGGAAATTATTTAGGTTCTTCGGAGAACATACCTGACAGTTGTTACAACTGCTCTATGAAGATTAATAAAAAATTAACTGAAGGTTCTTTCATCCAGTACCCGTTGGAAGATCAGTTAATCGAAATTTTCGAGACAACTGAAGCTCATTATTTATACTCGGAAAATCGTAAAGAAATATGTAGTTATGCTATTGAAGACATCTACGATGGGAAAATGTATAAAGAAAAAATGTTAAACAAGAAAGATATGATTTCGATTAATTTTAGTATTGTCACGGCTGCTACTTTCAAAAATTTTATTTTTTTTCCCTCCCGAAATAAGTACACACTAAGACCTCTTGTACGTAAACCTTTTTATGTATAACGCCGACTTATTGACGCCAGCAGTCGTACCGGACAATTATACCTACCTGAGCGTTGTCAACGCTTTACAATTAAGTCGTATTGTACTAATGGACCACGTGTATTATAGATTTCTCTTGCTCTATGGATTTCGTCATTTTTACTTAACGTACTTTTAAAATTTATGTATCCGTTCCCATTTAATAATCTAAGCATAGAACGGTAATCTTTTCTTTGATTTTTCATCTTAAAACTATAGACCTCGTGTGCACCTGCATGTGATTCTTGGAAATTAAAGAAAGCTAATGGAAACCACCAAATTTATGGCTTCTTCGGCGGCAGAGTGGCGCCAGGTCATCGGCCCACCTAATAGTCAAAATTTATTTCCCAGGGATCACACGTGTGCATGGGCCTAGAACTTTTGGGCGAGTCCGAGTCTTCTCGTATGGGAAACAAGTTACCACCACTTTTCATATGCGAAGACCATATAAAAAGACCATCGACTTTAGCTCATCAGTTCTTTTCGGAATCAAACTCTGAACCATAATGAACTCCGGACACTTGACGGTGTTCGTGGCTAGAGGATTGATATCCCGATTGAGCATTCGGTCACGTGAGCCCAGGTCATTGGATCGGTCCTTGATCGTCGTAAGCACTCGTATAATCGGCATATTATTTTCTACTAGTTTCAGAAGCATAATCAACGCGATATTAGCGTATAGCATCCGATCACGTGAGCCCAGATCGTACGATTGGTTCTTGATCGTTGTAAGTCGTGAACTAATATCAACCGTTTAGCACCGGTACAGCATTGATTATCTTCATCTTATTTTTAATCCATTCAATTTCACTTTATTTTAATATTGAATTATACCACGAGAAACGTGAAGAATCAAAGAATATTTTACCGCGATAAATGCGAAGATTTTATAAACAGATTTATATTTTATTTTACCGCGAAGACGCGAAGAATTTGAATACATTGGAATTATTTTATCGCGAGAAGCGCGAAGACATTCATTTTATTTTAATATCCGAAGATTTGGAAACGCATAAACATTTAAATCAATACAACAAAGCATACTAAATAAATAAATAAAACGATAAATTAGAATCATATTAATTAACCGCGTGAACGCGTTGTGAATAAGTGTCCTGTGTTACTGCTAACAGCCCTGACACCTCACCAAAACCTGTTTGGGGTAAGTTTTAAACATTGTAACCATTATCTGGTATTTTCTAAATTTACTTTGAAATATTTGTAAAAAATATGCATGAAGCATTTACTTTTATATTTACTATTTTAAATATTGCCATTTGTAACCCTTTTGTATTTTGAGAATATTTAGTCCTCAATAAATAAATACTCGTTAACATAAAACAATTGAAAAACATTATTTCTCAGACAATTTTACTTTAACAACGAGATACTAGCTTCACGAGACTTTTCGGCAGCCCACCTTCCTTTATCCCTTATTTTTCTACCTGTCTAGCCGCTCAGACCGATAGTTAACAGTATGGGGTACACAATCTTACGTTTACCGCTCGACGTTTGATTGTGAAAAATAAACAGTCACATCATAAATTGGAAATCGTTTTGGGTTATTATCAATATTGTCTTCAACAATATTGTGTAGGCGCGATTTAAATATAGAATAGAATAAACTGAGCATTTGGTCACGTGAGCCCAGATCATAGGATCGGTCCTTGATCAATGTAAGTACCCTTTTATTGAATACTTTTATACAAAATCTCGTACCTACGCCCATCACGATCTCCAATTGTGACAGTATAGATGGTGCACCGATTTTTGATAGTTCGAATAGTTCAGCGTACCCAATTTTATGCACAATTAACGAACTTGATCCATTAGAACGCCGAAATCATGTGATGCTTTCTAGTGTTTGGTTTGGTAAAGGTAAACCAAAAAATATGAATGAATATTTGAAACCTTTTGTTAATGAGGCCCAAAAACTGTACAAAGAAGGTTTCACATATGTTTATAATGGCCAAAAATATAAAAAATATGTTACAGTTATGATGGGTTGTGAACGGGCGTTTCTGATTTTACGACTTGAAAATCGAGCGCAAAATCTAACACATTCTACGGCCATCTATTAGAACAATTATATGTTAATTAAGACTCCTCAGTCACTCGGGGCCATGTCAGAGGACCCCTAGATCAAATTCTACTTGAATTTAGACGACAGTGAGGTAGTTCCACGCCTCCAAAATTAACATATAAAAGGGCCAGCAAACACTTGCTCGAGGACTTAGGCCCTGGCCATCACCTAGAGTGGACTGATGACGCTTAGCGAGGTCCCTACTCTAGCACCAGGACTCATTACAATTTATAGGAGTCGGCCTAACGATAAGTCCATTATATCTAGTCATTTAGCCGAGTAATCAGTTATATTTCGTTTAAGCTGTTACCTGAATAATTTTGTCTATTAAGGCTTGAGTTAAAACGATCGTGATACGTGCCACGCACAAATTTATCTCTCATAAAAATTTTAAGTGAAAAAGATTCGTGTAGTAAATTCTGGTTTTGTTGGTTGAAAAAACCACCAGTGAAAATTTGATAGATAGTGTTGTGAGGACCAGCAGCCAAGGAAACCATAGGAGTCATCGGAAGCTCGGAGGTCCAAAATGCAGCGAAGGCCTGTCCCTAATGTACGTCTGTCACATTTAACCAGATAAGATTTTGACAAATTTTTATATACATATATTTACTCGCACAATATTTCTTTCTCTTCAACGTAGCATAATTTAATTGATTATACATTTTATTTCCCGTGTCTAAATAAATCTTGTGCATTTAATAAGGAATTAATTTCATGCCGAACGCCAAATCTTGATTAATAAATTATGAAATAAAATTAATAAAAAGGGGAAACTATTGTGTAAATAAAAGTTGGGATTTGGTTAAATAAAATTTATAATAGATAATTGAGTCTCTTTGATCAAATTTTCTTATCACCAGCGTTACTTAGAATAAGTTTATTTCAGCCGCGTGTCCGGTCAGAACGAGTCGACCTACAACCTGAGATCTATTTTCCCGATCTACCGAACCAACGACGAAATAATTATAAGTTTACATTAATATAAAATTATTTAAATTTATTAAGTATAATTATTCGGGAAATTTACTTAACTGTGGTTCGTGGCTACTGGACACGAAGTAGCCAGGGCCCACCGTTATAGGGTATTTGTGATTCTGTTGCTCGGTCTCTTGTTAGATGTTCAAAACAGTTCAATGGTAAATACGGATGTGGTTTATGTCTTCATCCAGGTAAATTTGTCGAGAAAGGTAAAGGTCACACTAGAGTATATCCAATAGTTAAAGGTAAAGCTTTTGGAGAAGGTTTAAGAACTCATGAAGGAACATTAATACATGCACAACAAAAAATGAAAGGAATTAAATGCAAATCAGCACTTTTTAAAATACCTAATTTTAATATTATCAATGGCTTAGACGCAGAGTGGATGCATTGCGTCGGACTAGGGGTTGTTTGACAATTCGTTAGCTTATGGTTTGATAAGGAGAATCGTGGAAAAAAATTTTACTTTGGTGACATTATGGAAGAAGTAGATGCACTACTAACTTCATTTTTTCCTACGTCTGCATTTTCTAGGACTCCAAGACCTATGAAAGACCGAGCTCATCTTAAAGCTCATGAGTTTATTGCATTTCTCTTAATCTATAGTTTACCGATCCTTAAAATAAAATTTTCCAAACAGTATGTTAATCACTGGGCCTTACTGGTTGATGGAATTTTAATTTTAACAAAAAGATCAATTATGAAGTCAGAACTAGTTTATGCAAGACAGTGCTTGCATGATTTTATTGTTGGAGTAGAAGCCTTGTACGGGGAAGAATATATCAGTTTCAATGTACACCTATTAGCACATTTAACTATTAGCGTCGAAAATTGGGGTCCACTCTGTAGTCATAGTGCTTTTATTTACGAAGACTATAATCAAAAAATAAAAGCAGATGTTAAAAGTTCTAACGGTGTTGCGTTGCAGATTTGTGATTCTGTTCGGCTTAAATGTGCCATTGATCGATTATTTACCATCTGTAAGGAGGATTTGGATTTTCAACAGAAACAATTCTTAGACAACTTATTCAATCGTAAATCTAAGCCTTCATCAAACTTAACTATTGGTAATACCGGTGTTTTAGGAATTCCAATAGTTTCAACTGATTTGCCTAAACGTTAGAACTTAGCAGTTCGACAATTGGATGTAAATTTTGATGTGGATACAATATTTTATGTATATCAACGATGTATAATTAATAATGAAGTTTATACGAGTACATCTTACACCCGAGAACAAAAGCGAGCAAATTTTAATGTACAACTTAAAGATGGCAAGATTTTTGAAATTCGAACATTCATAGGTATCAAAACGAACACAATTTGTCGTAGTTATATACTTGGGTATTATTTTACGTTAAAAACCCGGGAGTTGATACCTGGTAAACGCCTAGGACATTTAATTCGCCTCAAGCACAAAAATAATAATTTGGTAGCTGTTAGTACTGATGAAATAAAAAATAAAGTTGTCGTGTTAGAAATAATTCAAAAAATATCATATATTGCTTGTGTATATCATTTTGATGGCGAGTTATTAATATAAGAGTATAAACAAACAATTTCCTTAAAAAATAGTGCGTTAAATATTACTCTAAGGGGCATCTGTAGAATTTTATTTATAATTAATGCTCAATAATTAAATGTAATTTATTTTATTACCTTTGAAAAATCAAATAATATTTACATAAAAATTTATTATGTAAAATATGTAATTAATAAACGACAAAAACTGATAAGATTATTGAGATATTATGAATTGTAAATTTTTTTACTTTTAAGTAATCCAATGTTGGAATATATATTTACATAAGCTATGAAAATATTCGGTTGTCTACTAATGTGAACAGGCCATACTGACAATAACCACCGTCTAAATACTATTAATGTTATATAACTGGATGACGTTGTCCTATAAGACTTAAAATTTAGTTCATGACGTAATTAAACCACCAGTTGTCCTGTGAGACTGAAAAATTTTTTTTTAATGATATCACTGGATGACCAGTTGTCCTATAAGACTGAAAATTTAGTTCATGACGTAATTAAACCACCAGTTGTCCTATGAGACTGAAAAATTTTTTTTTAATAATATCACTGGATGACCAGTTGTCCTATAAGACTTAAAATTTAGTTCATGACGTAATTAAACCACCAGTTGTCCTATGAGACTGAAAAATTTTTTTTAATGACATCACTGGATGACCAGTTGTCCTATAAGACTGAATATTCCTTTTATGACGTAATTGGACCCCCAGTTATCCTACAAGATTTAATATATTTTTTCCATGCTGTAACTCGACGACCAGTATTTACAGCACCTCAAAATTCTTATATTGATGTTCGTAAGCTTTCATGAAAACAAGAAAGTTGTAATTCAAGTGACTCAGTATATAATTACTTCTTATTAACATTCATACGTCATTATTTTTTATTAATTTCTACTTCACGAGTAATAATTGAAGTCTTTAATCCGATATGAATTTAAAAATTCATATTGTTTCAAAAATTACTTATTTATAAACCCGTCCATTTTTCAACGATTACTCACAGTAATCTGTACAAAAAAAATATGTAACTAGAAGTATAATATTCCATATATGATTCAACATATAAGTGAAAAATATATGTAAACATACTTGTCAGAAACATGTATACTGGAGTATAATTTTCGGTATATAATTAAACATATAATCAGAAAATATATGGAAATATACTTAATAAAAACATATATTTTAAAATATATTACCAAGAATATAATTTCATATATTTTAAAACACTATAAAATATATTATAATCTAAATTTTATACCAAGTATTATATATAAGTTTGCCGCTATATATGATCCGATATTTTCAATATATTTCGCTATATATTTAAAAATTATATGGTTTTTTCATGCGGGCAATTTATTAATGAAGTAATGATAACTGATGAATTAAAGAGTCAGAACTTATAATACCGGCAGTTCAAATTGTTGGGTCAAATAAATTATATGTTATTAAGCAGGCTAATTGCTGGGAAACAGATTAATAAATCAGAATAATAAATCCGATTCAACAATAATATTTACAAATTTTTTCGTTGAAAAATTAAAAATAGTACGACTTTATTAACTTAATCGAAGAATTAAAATAAATTATTATCAATACTTTCAATCCGTTTTCGAGTAATTTGATTGTTAACATATAATTTAGCTCCAACAGAAGTTTGAATTGCATATTTTGAAAAAATGACTCTTTAATCAAACAAAGGCATTGCACGAAAATACTTATTTGATTAAATTGATATTGAAGTTATATATCACTTATTTCATTCGTCTAACAAATAGTCGATTGAAAGTTTAACTATTGTGCTGAAATTGAACAGTGAAATACGATGTTTTCTGTACAAAATAGTTATAGGACCAGCCATATTTTTTTTAGTTATAAAATTTATTTCTTTTGTAATATATTAGGAACATCAGATATCACTTTTATCCACACGTATATGCAGACATCTATCTTTGAACGTCAACATCTAATGAAAATTTATTTTTCAAAACTAGGACAGAAATCACTGACTTCTCACTTTATTGAAATTAAAATTTTTCGTGATGAGAAATAAAAAATATTCACTGTTATAATGCATAAAATTTCTTGGTGCAAATTAAAATTTTTTGCAGCAAGAAATTCTTTTTTTTCTGCATATTTTATATATTTAGTAGTGATATTTGGGCAGTCACATAGTAACTGCAAGTCGCTCGTTACTCTTATTTGTATAGTTTTACATAATTGATCAGAATATAATTGGTATAAATAGTGGTAAGTATAAGTTTCATTTCATATATTCAATTGGATTAAAAATAAATTTATATTACGAGATTATTTTTAATTACCATTAATTGTATAATATTTTCTTATTTACAGTCGAATAATATTAATTTCAGTTAGTGATAATAGAAAGTAAATTTAATTTAATATATTCGATTAGGATCAAATACATTTTTATATTTCGTGTTTATTCATTACAATTCAATGGAAACAATAAATTATAAATATATTTATTACACATGAACACTATTTGCTGTAATTAATTCGTAATAAAAGAAAGCATATATTAATTTTCAAGTTAAACTAAAACCATGTTTTAGCATTTTTTCTAAATAAATAAATTAATAAGTTGTGCCCTAAAATTTATAAAACAAATCGAAATAATCTTTTGGCTGCATTAGTTGGAGTTTCATTTAAAATGTATGTCATCTCTCTTTCTATGTTTTATTACCATAAGAAATCTAATTTATCTGCTGATTTCTTATAAGTTCATTGTTGGTAAGTAGAAATAATTATTTGTCCGAATGTACCTTTTTCACAAATGTCACTATGGTCAACTGTCACGCTATCCATATGTCCTTTGTAACCGACTGGTAACATTGCCAAAAGTCACATTTTCCAATTGTCACAATGTACAATTGTACTTGTGTTAAGATGTCCATATTCCTAAACGTCACGTAAGACACTTGTCGACTTTGCCAAATGTCACACTGGACGAATGTCCTGTTTGTCAAATGTCACGTTGGCAAAGTGTCGACTTGTCTACATGTCGTATGTTTCAGTTGTCGCACTTGCATGAGTGTCACAGTTTCCGTATAGTATGTAGGACAAATGTCACGCTGGACGAATGTCGCTATTACCAGATGTAGCGTTGGTACATTGTCACGATTCCTAGATGTCGTTTTTGCCACAGTAGTACGTTGTCCAGATGTCCGTTTAGGGCTATCTAATGGCACCCCCACTTTAATTGCAAGTTAACTTTTAGCAACTGCCGCAACCTGTTCCCAAGTTGGCCGCAAAAGTTGTATTTCCGTAAATTGACGGCAACTTTCCGAGAAACTTGTCGACAACTTTCAGCTCGTTTAACTGTTGCCGACAAGTTGACTACAAATTGCTCAGAAGCTTGGTGACAGGTTACGGTAATAGATTGTCGCCTAGTTTCCGAGCAACTTATTGCCAACTTGTAGTCAACAGTTACACAAGTTGAAAGTTGCCGACAACTTGTCGTCAAGTTGGTGGCAACTCATGTATATCAACTTTCTGATCAGAAACTTTGGCTAGCTTGAAATTGACGGTAATTTGATGTTGAAATTACCTCAAATTTGCTGTCCGAATTTGCCGACAATTTGACAGCAAAAGTTGAAAATGAAAATTTGTGGTTAATATTTCTTCAATTTAAAGGTACTCTGATAGCACGAGTTGATCGTGAAAAAGTTAGTCATTCATTAGTTTCCGACCAACTTGACGACAAGTTGTCGACAACTTTAGCTTTTGCAACTTTTGGCTACAAGTTACCGCCAACTTTCTCAGAAAGTTGGCGCCAGTATGGAGCTGCAACTGGAATGCAAGTTTCTGAGAAAATTGAAAGGAAACTTACCGTCAACTTATGATTGCCAACTTTTGCAAGCAACTTTTGCCACCAACTTTCTCAGAAAGTGACCGTCAACTTATTGGATTTCCAACTTCTGCCACCAACTTTCTCAGAAAATTTCTATCAACTTTGGAGAGACCAACTGTTGATGGCCAACTTGGTGTCCAGTTGCGGGGTATGACGCAAATTACCCAGTGTGCATATTGCCCAAAACTAAAATAGGTTGGTATCACTAGCGTCAAAGCAAAACAGGAATTCTGTTTTATCATGCGAACTCATCCGCGCTACCCGGAAATTATTTGAATTTAAAATTAAAATAATTGGGCAATATGATCACTTCAAATTACCCAACATTAGATATACTTAGCGATAGATCTACAACTTTTTGGGCAATTTGCACTATTCAAATTACCCAACACTAGATATACTTAGCGATAGATCTACAATACTTTGGGCAATTTGGACCATTCAAATTACCCACAAATAGGTTAGATTTGTATTAGATCTATAGTATTCGGGGCAATTTGCTCCATTCAAATTACCCAATCAGCTATTACACCAATTAGCTCCGTTGGGCAATTTGCACCATTCAAATTACCCAATCAGCTATTACACCAATTAGCTCCGTTGGGCAATTTGCACCATTCAAATTACCCAATAATAATAAAATTGTATGATTCTATTTTAATCAAATATTAATAATATTGAATAATTTAATGCTTAATTTAAAAAAAAAATTATTTATTGACCTAATTATATAATAATAAATATTCTATGATTATTGAAATTATGGAAACGATTTGATCGATAGACAATTATATATATACATATATATTTATATACAAGATTTGAATATGATAAAATAGTATTTATGTGTTATTGATATATTTATTTATTATGCTATTTTTTTAGTGAAACAAAATGATTTAGACAATCATTTTGTAAAATTTCGAATAGAAACAAACAAAAATCATAAATCATGTATATATATATATATATATATATATATATATATATATATTACTTGTCATACAATAAAAACAAGTAACGCAAATGTATCTTCATTTTAAATAAAAATATTTTATTATTTTTTCTATTTAATTTCTAATAAAAAAAAATTATCTTGAAAGTTATTTTACATTTATTCACTCCCTTAATTAAAAATATATAGATATATAAATATATACATAAATATGCATATACAGGAAATACATATATATAAGCTTCCGGTTTTAATTTCACATTAACTCTTTAAATTTTCCAAAATCTAATGTATATTGCGTCGGAATATTAAATTGGATTTCTCCGATCCCTTCTTCATCAACACCTGTAAAAAATAACAAACAATTGAAACTAATATTTGATTCTAGAATGAAACTATATTTGAATAATTCGAGTAATTAAAAACTACACAATCAACTAATCTTTTGAGTAATTGAAATGACTTTATGCCAACATTTTCGAAACGGTAGATACTCGACAGTAAATCCCACCTTAATGCTTCGCATTTGAGACGTTTGATAAGAATTTATTTTAAGAGATACATAAACAAACAAAAGCAAAATCATATTTTTAGTTTTGAATATTTAATATTTAAAGTTAACTTACATTTAAACAGCTCATCTGCAGTGAGTTGTTTTAATATTTCCACCACACTTGCAGATAAGTTATCAACTCCATGAAGGTATTGATGGATGGTGTTAGATTTCTGCTCGATGTGACCCCAATACACGAATTCTTTCAAGGAACTCTGTAATAAGATTGGATCTACAAAATATAAAAAAGATTAGACGCATTATTAGATCAAAAAGTTACTAAATTATCAAGAAGCTATCCAAATTATATTAATAGTACCTGGTTTCTTATCATTTTTTATCAAATCTGATACAAGCTGGAAAAATTTGATGATGGTGATTTTCTCGTCTTTCACTTCTGACCAATACTTCTGTAATTTACTATGTGTCTCAGTAGGTTTCGGAGTGTGGGTGTTATTAAAGTGCACATTTTTATTATTTTCTGTGGTGGCAATAACTCTCGTATGCTGCTTTATTTGAAATTGTAGTAGAGCTCCTAACATGATATTTATTAGTAAACAAGCAATGAATAAGCAGCACTAAAAAATAATTTTATAAAAATAATTGAGGACAGTATACTTACGAGTAAAAAACATCGGTGAAGGTTTTTTTTTTGCGCCTAACAAAGAATTTAAGGACTTATTTACGGCCTCTGATGGATTATTTGTCCGTAAAATTTTATTTCCTTGCACCGATATTTTCTTCGGATCTACTTTACATAGCCAGTAATTAAATACATAAGCTGTAAAAGTATTTAATTTAAAAATCATGTCGCTTGGTATCAAATCAATTATTTTAAGAAATAATTTAGGTAACCAAGCTGCCGGAGCCAATGGTAATGCCATGAAAAGCATTTCAATGCACTAAGCCGCCAGAGAAGAATCAGAAAGCGGTTTCAAGCCGTGTTTCTTCCAATTTTTTTGTATGGCCTTGGAAAAATGATTAAACTTTAATAATTAGTACAGCGCAGAAAGAGAAAACTATGGGAATCATTGCCATCCTGAATCCAATAAATTCTCACAAAGATTTTATAAGAATGAATAAATTCTATAAGAAAGTGATATACTTAGGTATAGACCTTATGCATATACAGTTATGAGAATCTATCATTTTTTAAGTAAGGTATCATTCAATACCAATATAAATATAGGAATCATTCGCATAATTTTCTTTCTGTGAACAAAGAAAAAAGGTGCATATGATTTAAATTATTTTTTACCTGCGTATAGTGGAAAAAACACCCCAATGTTGTGGAGGTAGGGTAAGCAATTTGAGCTGCATTGCTAATTGCATTCTCAAAGTCCGAAATTATGTATTAGGAGTACAAATAAGTTTCCGCCGTTTTATTGTAGATGGCGCGGCACGGAGTATCGGTTAGCTTTCGCAGATGATAACCGGCTTAAAAAATAGTTTGGACATTCAAGAACAACATAACCTATTAATATCATTGATTTTATATTGGTAAAATATAATTTTTATAAGTTGAAAATGTCAAAATTTAAGCCAAGTAAGCGTCATTTGCGGGAAATATTAGTTTACTTCTTTAATTTAAAGAAATCTGCTGCTGAGGCGCATCAATTGCTCGTAGAAGCATATGGTGAGGGTGCTTTGAGTGAGAGAACGTGTCGAGAGTCGTTTCAAAAGTTTAAAAACGGTGATTTCGACGTGGAAGACAAAGATCGCAGTGGAAGGCCAAAAATTTACGAGGATGCAGAATTGGAGGAATTATTGGAGGAAGATTCATCTCAAACACAAAAAGAACTTGCTCTAACATTAGAAGTCACTCAGCAAGCAGTCTCACATCGTTTAAAATCATTAGGAATGATTCATAAACAAGGAAATTGGGTTCCGTACGAATTAAAGCCGAGAGATATTGAACGCCGATTATGCTTAAGTGAAATGCTGCTAGCTAGACATAAAAAAAAGAGTTTTTATATCATATCATAACTGGTGATGAGAAGTGGATACATTATGACAATCCAAAAAGAAGAAAATCATGGGAATTACCTGGCCACGCGTCAACATCAACAGCAAAACCGAATATTCACGGAAAAAAACTTATGCTGTGTATTTGGTGGGATCAGCTAGGTGTAGTGTATTATGAGTTGCTTAATCCGAGCGAAACAATTACTGGAGCCCTCTATCGAACACAATTGATGAGATTGAGCCGAGCTCTGGAGGAAAAACGCCCTCAATACTATTCTAGACACGAAAAAATTATTCTTCTGCATGACAATGCTCGTCCACATGTTGCGGCTCCCGTGAAAAAGTACTTGGAAACACTTGATTGGGAAGTGTTACCCCACCCGCCGTATTCACCAGACATTGCACCGTCTGATTATCACCTGTTCCGGTCCATGGCACATGCTCTGACGGCGCAGCGGTTCACATCTTAGGAGGATACCAAAAATTGGGTTGATTCGTGGATAGCCTCAAAAGACAAGGAGTTCTTCAGACGTGGGATTCGAATGCTGCCTGAGAGATGGGAAAAAGTGGTTGCAAGTGATGGGCAATATTTTAAATAAATTTATATTACCGTTTTTCTATAATAAATATTTAATTTGTGTTAAAAAACGGCGAAAACTTATTTGTAACCCTAATACTTCGGTCTCCAGTTTGGAGCAATTGTACTTTGTACAGCCTTAAATACTTGCTGATAAGTAATTTCTTTTTTATTCGGCATTAGCACATATATTGCTGGATAGATCTAAAAAATCATTAAATTAATAATTGAATATAAAAAAATAATTAAACCTGATTAAAAGCTCCATTTGAATCCTATTGAAACTCAATTTGATTCAATCAAGACATAATAATTTTTATCGATCATTTTTCTGAGTGAAACCGATCGATAGTCAAATCAAAATTTTTGATTGAATCCAATTAGAATTTTTCAATCAGAGTTTTTAGTTAAGGATCAGTTCAAAATCTTTATACCTTTCCACAAATATCACCAGAAAATATAAGAAGCTGATAAGGATTCAGGTATTTACGGCGAAAATTTGGTTTGAATCTGAACGTACCATCAACATTCATTTGTGATGAATTGTCGAAGTACTTTATAAATTTAGGACTAAAAAAGGCTAAACATTCATTAAAGCTGGTCCCAAAGCTTTCCATTTTAACATGAAATTTCATGATTTCATTTTTTTCATTTTCGATTTGGTATCGAAGATGTAGTTGGGCTTGCGGTGACATTAGAAAATGTTTGTATGCTAAAAAGCTTACAAAGTTATTTGGCAAATTTTTTCGAAAATCCCGACCCATCTGACTTCTTACAGAGGGGTAAGGGACTAATGTCGCAGCTAAAGAGTGTCCGTTGATAAACAAAAAAAAAAAACATTCATAACTCTCTTTAAAAACTTTCATAATGTCCAATAGATTCTCATAAATTTTCATAGAGGTTTTATGAAAATGAATGAGTTCAATGAGATAGTACTATAGTCAAGTATAGACCTTAAACATAGAGTTATGGGAATCTATTGTTTTTTTTTAAGCGGGAAAAAAATTAAATATAAGATATAAATTAAGTTGTATGAAGACTAATAATAAGCTAAAATATAAGGAGACTATTCCTATACAAAAGTTCACATAGAGTCTATTCAAAGTAGTCAGAAATCGCATAGAACCAATACGTCTATTGGCTTCCATGCTGTTTTTAACCCATTTGAGTGGATTCTATGGAAGCTTTTGTGGATGGAGATCAAGGGTTGTTGTCGATAACTTACCTTGAAATGAGAGAGTCGTATTCTGCTGATAAAGTACTTGAAAGTGGCATCGTCTTTGCGCGATTTTTGATGTCCACTTTAAATGCGTGAATGGGTAAAACGTGCTTTTCACGTGGACATTCTCGCCTGTGAACTTTCGAAACGACGATCACCTCCCTCCCATCAGGGAAAACTGTCAGTTTTCCACGTCCAGGACATCCGTAACCAGGACTTTTTTTATTGGACCGCTGATTGCATCTAACGTACCTATAATATAAAAAAAAAAAATTATTGCTGCGAGAGAGATAAAAATGAAAATGCTATTTAAATGAAAGAAAAAAAAAAAAATTTAACTTACTTTTAATTACAAAATGATTATTTTTTTTTTAATTAAAATGTATTATAATATCATATACATACCAGCAGTTAAGCCCAGCAGAAGAATGGATATTATATGTATATCCATCGAAATTTTTTGAATTTCCTGCTCGAATTTTACGTTTAAACACCATAATTATTATAACAATACTTTTATAATTAAAATTACAATTGGTTTTTTAAGACGTTTAAAAAAGTAAAATAAATTACACTACAATAATCACGTTCAGCTAGTTAGTAAAATCCAAGACGCCGAATAAAATATAGTAATCGTCTTTTGTTTGTAAAACAAAAACCAATCGAAATTTTTAAAAACAAATGAATATAAAAATCTTGTTCACAAAAAAGGATGTTGATTAAAAGAAATATAATTACCTTTTCCATTATATTGTACTTTTGTTGTAAATATTTTCCACAGTTCAGATACAAAAACGAGTTTCCACTTATTCTAACAGAAAAATCACATCACGAAATTAATAATTTGAATTTTATTATTATTGGGTAATTTGAATGGTGCAAATTGCCCAACAGAGCTAATTGGTGTAATAGCTGATTGGGTAATTTGAATGGTGCAAATTGCCCAACGGAGCTAATTGGTGTAATAGCTGATTGGGTAATTTGAATGGAGCAAATTGCCCCGAATACTATAGATCTAATACAAATCTAACCTATTTGTGGGTAATTTGAATGGTCCAAATTGCCCAAAGTATTGTAGATCTATCGCTAAGTATATCTAGTGTTGGGTAATTTGAATAGTGCAAATTGCCCAAAAAGTTGTAGATCTATCGCTTAGTATATCTAATGTTGGGTAATTTGAATAGTGCAAATTGCCCAAAAAGTTGTAGATCTATCGCTTAGTATATCTAATGTTGGGTAATTTGAAGTGATCATATTGCCCAATTATTTTAATTTTAAATTCAAATAATTTCCGGGTAGCGCGGATGAGTTCGCATGATAAAACAGAATTCCTGTTTTGCTTTGACGCTAGTGATACCAACCTATTTTAGTTTTGGGCAATATGCACACTGGGTAATTTGCGTCATACCCCAGTTGCGGCTGCAAGTTTCTCGTCAGTTTCTCGTCAACTTGGCTATCAGGGTAACTTTTTACGAAAAAAAAAAGGTCAGTAATGTTCATTCTTACCATTACAGAAGGTAAGCAAATTTATGCATAAAATTGTCTACAATTTGACGGTAAGCAAATACTTAACAATTTTTCAAGTCAAATTAACACCAAATTGACATAAAATTAATTAGCCTGAAAATTGACGACAACTTTTCTCTAGTCAACTTTTTAAGTGAATTTGCATTCTAATTCGGGCAGTAAATTTACGTCAAATTCAATAGCAAGTTGCATACAAATTGTCGTAAATAATGGAAAAGTCCAAAGTTGATGAAAATTTGACGAAAAATTCAAGGAAATTTGTAAAGTAAACTGTGTTATTGGTCCAAATTGGACCGTCCAATCATAAGATAGTTTCGCTTTTTGAAAGTTGGTACCATTATCGTACGGTTTTATCCTAAAGTTGGCAGACACTTAAAAATTTTCGGATTTTTTTTCAACAAATAAATTACAAAAAAATATAAAATAAAAATATGCATATGTAGAAAATTTAAAAAACTATTGGTGTAATTTTTTCAAATATTTTTTTTTTTTATAATTTATCGTTTAAAAAAAAGTCAAAAATTATTAGACGTCAGCTAACTTTAGTTTCATCGGTTTTCACCACTCATATAGATTTCAATAATATGGTATTTAAACTAAAATTATTTTATGTATGTCCTTTTCAATCAAGTACTTTCATTGCTTGAATTCAATTCGCAATATAATCTTTCTCACAGTAGAACTTTTTCAAAAAGTATCTGAAATTTTTGTTTCCGTAATATTACCGTCATTAGGGACAAAATGACGTCACCCAATAATGACACAACACACAACCTCAATCTATTCTTTCTAAAATCGCAGTTATACATGTGTAGATACTTCAGTGTCACGCCTCACACAGTCTCTTACTGTCCTATGAGCCTCAATACTTATATTTAAACATATATTTGTATATTACAAAGGCAGACACATACGGAAATAGTTCTTGAATTTAAAATATTTTGAATTCATCATGGTCATCCGAACAAAAGAAAATATTATAAACACCAATGAAATATATCTGCTGAGATAAGAATTCCTGACAACAAAAAACAATGAGTAAGTCACTGTTTATTACTTTTCTAAGATACTTTCTATCAGTAGCTGTCGAAATTTTAAACGATAATTATTTTTTATTTTTTATTTTCAAATACGCGAATTCAAATTCTGATAATTTTATTTTCTACGTTTTTACTAATAAGTATATAATTTTTTTATCATTTTCATAATCACTAAAATTGTTTTTAGTCATTTCCTTAATGGATTGGAGTTTAAATTGTTGTTTTATCGTTAGTCGATATAAAAACAAACAACTGTTTCTATAGAAACGATATTCAAACTTTAAAGTTATGCGTTTCATTTTTTAAACTTATAAATTATAAATTGAAGTAAATGAGTGTGAATGTTGCTGACAATTGGAAATTTTTTTAATTTTAGACAAAATGTAAAGAAGAAAATTTTAAAATTGATTTAGAGAAATAAAAAATCAGTATGCGAGTTTTTTTCAATTCCATTATTCTAATTAATTTATTGATTTATTAAAAATTTAAAAAATGTCTCATTTTTGCTACGTTCATACTCATTTATAATAAAATAGTACAATTATTTGCTTGTAAATATTCGTGATGTAAATTTTAATATGAAATTAGCTGTCTAGTAATTTTTGGAATTTCATAAAAATGATAAATCATAAAAAAAAAATTATTTTAAAAAATTGTACATGTTTTTTTAATTTTTTACATGTGTAATTTTTTTTTTTTTTTTTTTTTTGTAATTGATTTGTTGAAAAAAAAAAAATTCGGAAATTTTTAATTATCTACTAATGATGATTTTGAAGTTCATAAGTAATTAGTAATTTTTGGATTTTTATCAAAATGATAAATCATAAAAAAAAAATTGCACATATAGTTTTTTTAATTTTTTACATGTGTATTTTTTTTTTTTTTTTTTTTAATTGATTTGTTGAAAAAAAAAAACTCGAAAATTTTCAATTATCTACTAATTATGATTATGAGTGTGAATGTAGCAGACATCAGACAAATTTAAAATTATAAATAAATGGAGTAAATAATTAATAAAATTAAATTAAAAAAAATGCGCATTTAGAAAATTTTTAAATTAATAAGTGCTTTTTTATGAATACTATTTTTTTAAATATTTACTCTATTTATTTATAGTTTTAAATTTGTCTGATGCCTGCTACATTCACACTCATATTATGATCTTGAAATTCATAAGTAATTAGTAATTTTCGGATTTTTTTTCCAACAAAAATCTATAACAAAAAAAAAAAAATATGCACATGTAGAAAATTTTAAAAACTGTAGATGCAATTTTTTTTTATAGTTTTTCGTTTTTAAATAAATCCAAAAATTATTAGTCGGCTAAATAACTTTAGGATCATAAATTTTGAACGGATTTATGTATTAGAAAATTACTGCATTCTTTCGAATATACTAATGAGTCACTAATTGCTTAATATACATTAATCTATTCATTTGTGGATCAGACAAAAATTGTTTCCATCATAGGTAATATTAATGACAAACTTTAAACTAACATACAAACAAATTATCTAGAAGACGTCATGGATGTTTATTGTTATCATTTGAAAAAATAATCAATACATTTTATCACCTACGTTGATAACGATAGGGAAATATAAAAAAGAAAAACCTTGAATAATTATTTACACTAAACATTCATTACTATTATTTAATTAGTTTTTACTCTATAATATTGGTCGTGAGGTATCTTGTCTTGATATTAAATTTGACGTTAACGCAAAAGTATAATTTAAAATTTATTACTTTTATTACTCTTGTCTTAAAAAGAATATGGATTAATTTGTTAGTTTTAATTTTCTACAATAAATTTTAAATAATTCATTTTTTTTTCCAGCGATTTCAACATCATTTGGACTGTGAGTGATTAGAATACTTTGGACATTTTTTAAATATTGCAATTGATACATACGAAGAAGAAAAAAAATAAATAATGGGTGAAAAAACGAAGATTTTTTTCTTGTTACTAAAAAAAAATTTTCTAGTTCGGAAAAAACATTGGGCCCAATCTGTTATTGCTCAGATTATAATTCCTATTGTATTATTTTTAATTGGAGAAAACATTCAGTTAATGATCGAAAGTACACCTACACGTGTCCCTCATAATACATACTATGAAATTCGAACTCAATCTCAGCTATTATCTGATGTTTCAATGTCTGGAACGTACATAAAATATACACCCCAGAACAACTTTACTGATAAACTTATGAAATCTACAAGAGAGTGTCTTAAATTAAAAGCTACAGGTAATAAAAAATTACTTTTTTATAAAAATCATATTTAATAACTGGCTTCCTCAGCGAAATTTTTTATTTTTTAGTAGATTTTATAGAAATCTTACTTTGCTTACGGAAAAAAATCAATCAACACTTATGAAAACTACTGAAAATTCATTTGTGATAATAAGTGTTTATAAGTATTCTGACTGGTGAATCTTGCAACATTATTGGAAATGATTAGTGTTGAATAGTGTTTTATTAGTGATCATTAATAGTCCGATTAGTGTCTGTAGCACTCCCTGATTAAAAACTCCGATAGAATCCGATTAGAAAATTCTAATCGGGTTTAATCAGAAATTTTCTATTTCAACCAGTTTTAAACCCCTTAATGGGAAAATTTTTAATGAATCCAATTGAATATTGATAGGAAATCGGAAAAACAAAATTATGATTTTCCAATCGAATCTGATTAAATAATTTCAATCGGATTTAATTAGATTCAATCGGAAAATAATTGAAAAAAAAAAAAATATTACTTTTCGATCAAACTTAAAATGGAATTCAGTCGAAAACTTGGAACGCTCCCGAGCAATTCTGATTAAATGTTTGTTTCCGGTTGAACCTGATATAAATTCGATTGAGTTTCAATCAGATTCAATCGGATTTAATCAGGACTATTAAAAATGATTAGTGTTGATCACGCATTTAATAATGTTGATAAGTAGTCTGATTAGTGAGTCTACATCACTATTAAAAGTGATATCAGTATCGATCATATTTGATAAATAAAATTCTAAGCTTACTATTTTATATTTAATTTCTATATTGATACAGTAAAAATTTATAAATTACTTGATCATCACAATTAATATCATTTGTATTGTTAAGATTATATATATGGGATATACTGACCACAATTTTTCATGGATCACGGTGAAATTTACTTATTCTTTTGGCAGTTAATATGTTTAGAGATAGGTGTTTAAAATTTTCGAAATTTTTTTTTTTTTTTTAGTTTATTGGAATGTAACTTTTAATTTAGTTTTCACTTTTTGACTTATTGTTTTAATTATTTTTAACTTCTCGCTATGAAAATTTAAAATTTTCGAAAATCGAATTTTTATCAGATGTCGACGTTTTGAGGTCCAAGGAAGCTATTCTGATCATTTACAAAATGTCCGCGTGTGTGTGTGCGTGTGTGTGTAAACTTTTTGTATCCGACGATATCTTTGGAACGAATCAACCAATTTGAACGTTCTTAGAAGTAACCCAAAAGGCTCACCAAGACTTGAAATTGATTAGATTTTGGAGTCGATCGGTCGAGTAATTTACATAAATTATACGAAAAACAAAATTAAAAAAAAAAAAAAGTTTCTTTTTGAAGTTTTTGTTGCATAACTCGTAAATCGCTCAACCGTTTTGTTTCAAAGTTTAATCAAATCTGAGTCTCAACAAGCTCTTTTGATTGCCGTAGAGCACGTGCAAATCGGTCGGTTTTTTCCCAAGATATCATTGGACAAAAGTTGTTGCATGTTTTTTCACTCCAATTCTTTTTTGACCTCGCAAACTTCATTAGTTTACTCATGATAACGTTTTCGAGCTCTCTGAGCTCGAAAACAGCGGGAAGTTTTGGGGTTGGCCCACAGGGTCAACCGTTTTTCAGATGTTTTATTTTAGATTTGGCATAGTTGTTATATCATGTATAGGGAAGAGGTATCGTTGGTTACAGTCCTAAATACCCTGTTTTTAATAACCATCACAATAAAAACTAGTCGAAAATAACCTGATTCAAAAATGTCTATTTACAAAAATAACTTCACACAAAAATAACCAGACACAATAATATCCTTGTAATTAATATCTAAGTACAAAAATAACTAAATACAATAATCACCTGGTAATAAAAACTTATCGCCATCATTTCATATCAATTTTTTTTCATTAATTTATTCATATCATATCAGGTTTATATCATATCGATTGGATATTAATGTATGCAGATATTGTTAACTAGATATTTTAGTATATAGTTTTTATTTTTATGGTTATTCTTGTATTTAGTAATTTTTGTCAGTGAATATTTTAGTTTTACGGTATTTTAGCATCGTTATTTTTGTATGGAAAATTTTTTTTGTGATATTTTGAGCGGACACCGGTATTGTTTTTAGCAACCTTAGGACTAGTTTTGGACACCTCAAAAATTAAAAAAAAATCATTTTTAAAGTACTCAATAACGTAATTAATTTTCTAAACATGTTTAAGCATACATTTATCACACATACAATGGAAGTTTCTTTAAATATTTTCTCAGTATCTTGAATAAAGTATTAAATGCCCAAAAATGAAGCAGTGGCCACAAATAGTAAATTATTTTAAAATTGTAAAATTTTCCTTTTAAATATTTTAAAAATTTTAAATGATATTTTATATAAATATATAAATGTTTGATTCATGCGCTCTTACATTTTCAAAACTTTTTATTCTTCATTTCTTCTCATATAGACATACTGAGTACGTTCAACCCATTTATTGTTCACACATTTTTTTATTTGAATCATAAATTATATCATAATTTCCTAATGAGTATCCGCAAGTAATTACTACTATTTTTTTGTAGATGTCATTGGGTCAGAAAATGAGGATAAACTGATCGCTGAACTTCAACGTGATTTTTCAACATCAGAATATCCACCAGAATGTGTTGGCGTTGTTTTTGAATCTTTTGGAAATAGTACTCTTCTAAAATATAAACTACGAGTATCCTCGTTGATGCCAGCAGAGTTATTCGATTCTGAAGAAAACAGCATTCAAGCTAATTTTCAATTTTTAAAAGTACCATTGGTTCAAGTACAAATGTGTCTAGACCAATCTTATATTAATTTAACTGTACCGGAACCCAAATTCAATATTCCAGAGGTAATTTACTTTCTTATTCAATTTAATGAATAAAAAAAAATAATGATTGACTCGAAAAATTAAAAAAATTTTTTTACAGATAACAATACAACAAATGCCATATCCTCCATATATTAAAGTGAATAAAGACGCTGTTATTACTGGGGATACATTTGCAGAACTAGCCCGACTGGTATTTCTCATAATATTGTGTGTAGAAATATCATTCCCAGCTAATGAAAAATTGATTGGTATTAATGTAAGTGTAATTAAAATTTATGTTATAATTCAAACTTTATTTACTTAAGAGCGTTTTCAGACAGTGCCACCCACTTTTTAAAAATATGCACTGACTTTCAACTGTCATAACTGTATTAAAATTATATTAATTAATTAAAATCTTAATTGAAAAAAAGACAACGTAGTCGTAATTTCGTTGAGATATAGATTTAGAAAAAAATTACAGTTGTTATCAAGTAGGAGCTAAAAGAAATTTGTTAAATAAATTTTAGCCTAAAAAACTTAAAAATTCGAATTATGAAATTGACATGAAGACTTTACTGAAATTTATTTTCCTAATTTCGTTTAACTCCTAATTGATATCAACTGTAATTTTTTTTTAAATTTATATCTCGGCGTAATCAAAATAAAAATTTTTACAGAATATTATTTCTTAAATATTTTCAGATTCTGATGTCCGTAAATGGCTTAAAAACTCGCATGAATTTGTTAAGTTGGTTAGTAAGTGGTGCGATATATAGTACAACTTATTTATTACCAATAGTTGTACTTTTGAAACATTTCATGCCACCCAGAGTAAGGCCATTTTTACTTTATGGAGATGCATTCATTGTATGGATCGCGTTGTTTATACATGCTTGTCATGTCATTGCTTTTGGATACCACATTTCATCATATTTTTGGAAACGTATGTCTGGCAAAATGTCAAAATTTTTTTTTTTTTTTTTTTTTACAAAACATTAATTCACTTCTAATAATATTATAGCGTCACACGGGATATTCGTAACTTTTATGGTCACAACTCTTATGAATATCTTGGCAATTTTCGTGCATGGATATACAGTTGAACGATTTTTCTTATACGCTGGAATTTTTTCTCCTAATTTCATATTGAAAAAAATTTTTGCAGAGCTTACAGACTATGAAAGTAAATGTATGTATATTTAGATTCATAAATTTTAATTCAATTGGAGTCTTTTTAGTATCATTTTCAGTAATTATTATTATTTTTTTTTTTTTAGTAACTGGTATTCATTGGTCTAATTTATTTACGACTGGTTCGAATACAGGAGCACCTGAAGGAAGTATCGGAGTCCTAATAATTTTTTCAATACTCGGTATTATTTTTCATTTTTTTATGACAATTTATGTATATAATGTCCTACCTGGAAAATATGGAATTCGGCGAAGTCCATTTTACTTTTTTCAGGTATGCAATTATTTATTTATAGAAATACGGGACATTTCATGCCAAATTGTATAGTTTTTTTTATCTTTAGATTTTTAATTTGGTAATTATATACTGCCGTGCTTAGAAAAAGTTTACTTACTGCCTTTCTATCTTACCAATATTAATTTAACATTAGTTAAATAGAAAATTAGTAAGTGAAGTTACTGCCCTTTTCCAAAGCACGGAAGTATAGAAAGAAGCTCCACACATTTTTCAGTTCCAAATGCTCACACAATAATTACGATTACCTGAGCGTAGATCCGAAGAAAATTAATCCTTTGACAATTGATCCAAACGATAATGCATACAATATTATTGTTTACCCACGTTAATATTCCCGAATAAAATATCAGTTAAGTATGTAAACTAGGGCTAAGGGTGGCTCTTAACAGAGATGCTTACGAATTTCTTTGCTCCCAGGGGCTCAAATGGTACCAAATTAATAAAAAAAATTCCCTGAAAATTTGAGCTCTTACTATTAACTCTAAGAGAATCCGCATTTCAACCAAAGTTTCTTATGGAAATGACATGGGAAAACTTTTTTTCGTTTTTTAGAATTTTATAACTCGGGGACACCTAATTCTAAAATAATGAGACATAGATATTTTTATACAGAATTTAACGCTCTACAAAAAAGGTCTCTAATAATTTTTCGCTAAGTCTATTGGTTCAAAAGTTATTCAAGCTCAAACTTTAATTTTTATGTGATTGTCAATATTATCAAGCATATTTATGAAAGGAACGTTTGCGTCGTGAAATTCGTTTATATTTTTAATTTCTAAGCGTTCTTGTTTTCCGAATTTTTGGCAGAACTTTTCAACGTAATCACCATCTGAAAGAAATAAAAAATATAAGCGACTTATATAACCTGAACATAGTCTTATTCATATCGTCACGGTCACTCCAGTTTTTGAAACGGTTTGGAATAAGTATAGATTTTTTTAGCCTAAATCAGTCTGAATAGTGCAGAAATGAAGATTTCAAAAAAAGTTTACTATTGGTGAGAAGTTTGAAAGTTGTTGATGACATAGCCAAGCGTGCAGTTAAACTAATTGAAGATTACAATGGTATACTAAGTAAGAATCCAGAGCAGCAGCAATTTATATTTCTTTTTTTTACAGAATATAAGCAATATTATGCTGATATTCGAAAAAATTCATTCGTTAAAAATATGAAAATTGATTAATGTTAAGTATTCAAATTGTATCAAATTTCACCTGTACCTTAATTTAGTATTCTTAAATATTGAGAAACATTCAGTATCTTAATCGACGAAACATGCGTATTGATAACAGTTACAAAAAAAAATAATATTTACATGAATTCATCATAAATAAAATAACTTGCAAAGAAAATATGATAAATTTTATAACACAATTGGATATCTTATACAAATACTTAATAATATTGACAATTATATAAAAATTAAACTTTAAGCTCGAATAACTTTTGAACCAATAGACTTAGCGAAGAATCATAAGAGACCTTTTTTGTACAGCATTAAATTCTGTATAAAAATATGTATATCTCATTATTTTAAAATTAGCTGTCCCCGAGTTATAAAATTTTAAAGAACGAAAAAAATGTTTCCCATGTTATTTCCATAAGAAACTTTGGTTGAAATGCGGACTATCTTAAAGTTAATATTAAGAGTTCAAATTTTCAGGGAATTTTTTTTTATCAATTTGGAACCATTTGAGTCCTTGGGAGCAAAGAAACTCGAAATCATCCCTGCTAAGGGTCACCCTACTGTAAACACAAACGTGTACAATAGTAATATGCCTTTTTTTCAAGGGTTTATGTATGTGTGTGTGTAAACAATAGTATGTTAAAACACCCAAGCTTGCAATGATACTGAATAAATTATCTAGTGAAATCAATTAACACCAGAATTAAGTACTCTAATCAATTATCGCTAGATCAATTGTCGACGAATCAATTATCACTCGGTTCAATTTTCACGGATCATCAGTCATGTCACCGTAATTGCCTACGATTATTTCGTTTCCTCGTGTTCAGTTACACGGCGGATTTAATTTTCTAGCCTCAGTTTTGTCTATAACTCATGATACCTATTCGAGCCTTGCATTTAAAAGGTCAAAAAATTGATGAAAGTAACATGAGATCTCATGAATCGAGTCAGATCCTTGGTGAACTCTGTAGGTAAGTTTCCTTAGATTAATAAGATTTTAATCGTGACTTACTCTGTGTACCCTATTGTTACTTGCCACTGATCGCGAATTAATCAACGACGTCCTTGGGTAGTTTGCCTTGGCAATTATTCAGTCTCGGTTCCACTGACTTCCTCTCCGCCGGATAGTTGGACCAATGATATCCACTTGGAGCAGAGGATGGATCAGGAATCCCGTCGTTGGATTCGAAGATGGTTCCACACGATAATTACGCGGCATAACCAACACAAACTTCTACCGAAATTATACGAAAAAGCGACCGCACAGATTTCGCGTTTAATTGATAGAACTAATTTGCAGGAACCTGAGTAGTAGTTACGCACATCATATGGAAGTAGAGTATCCACGGGTAAAATGAATGACATTGAGTACGAGGTTACTCATCTTTTATTGAGGTATAGAAAAGGAGGGCAAATTGGTCTCTCAGATAATCGGCAGAGGTTTTGCGGCTCGGAAGTCTTCAGAGGAACTGGTTGGTCTCTACCTCTAAACTCATTGTAGAAACGTAAAAAAATTGATAAGGATGTTTTCACTCCATCTCGGGTTACTCAAGAGAATATTTCCGAGGCTTAGCCCACGTGCGTCATCATGTGTTTTGACTAAGTCCGGGCCATGGTGACTTCTCGAGAGTCTATTATCACAAGAGATTTCCGTTACCGCGGTGATGATGAAAAAAACATTTCTTGCTAACGATTTGGCAAATCATTCACGTACGCTTTAATTCTAGGAATTCAGTAATTGACATTAAAACTAAGACTAGAAAATTTGATTCGCTGTGTAACTGAACACGTGGAAACGAAATAATTATAGGTAATTACTGTGTAAGCCCTCGGAACCAAAAAGTTTATGGAGCCCTCTTCTATATAATTACCAAAATTTTGTTCGAGATCGGCTCGATAAAAAATTTCTTTAATGGGCAAAAAAGAGTAAATTTTCAAGCATATTTAAAACTGAAAGCTACACAGAAAAAAAGAATTCCTCGGCACAAAAAAATTCAACTCGTTTCAAGAAAATTTTTACTTGCTCTAAGAAATTTTTTGCATTATAAATTGAAAATAAAAATTTTCTTGAGACAAGAAAAACATTCTCGAAGCGAAAAAAAATTTCTTGCATCCAGAAATTTTTTCTAGTCCTAAGAAAATTTTTGTCTTAATTTATAATTTTTTCTGTGCACAATTCTGTCCAATTTAGCACGAAAGGCCTTATCATATATGTGCTTATTTATTACTCATAAATTCCTAAATGATGCAACTAATTTTTTAATATTTTCAGCAAAAAAAATCTAATAAAGTAGATAACAATGAAAATGAAATAATTTTTGAAAATATTCATGCCAACAAAAAAGAATTTGAAGTAGTACCCGAAGGTAGTCTTGAACCAGGAATAAGAATTCGAAGATTAAAGAAAATATATACAACAGATTGGTTTCGAAATACAAAAGTTTATGCACTAAAGGGCGTGTCATTAGATTTTTATAAAAGTCAAATAACTGCATTACTTGGTCACAATGGCGCTGGTAAAACTACAATGATGTCAATATTGTCTGGACTGACTGATTTGACCGAAGGCGTTATATTTATTGACGGGAAAAATATTATAACAAATCCAGATGTAATTAGTAGTAATATCGGTTTATGTCCTCAAGAAAATATGGTATTCCCAGACTTGAATGTTCATCAGCAACTGATGTTTTTCGGTACATTGAAGGGAAAGACAAAAACAAAAGCGCAGCTTGAACACGAAATAGATTTATTATTATCCAAAGTTAATTTAACTGAAAAAAAATATGCGTTCCCTAATCAACTTTCTGGAGGTCAAAAAAGACGATTATGTTTAGCGATGGCTGTCGTGGGTGATGCCAGTGTATTAATTTTAGATGAACCGACATCTGGGATGGATGCTGAAAGTAAACGAGAAGTTTGGGATATTATACTAAAAATGCGAGGTGAGAAAACAATAATAATCAGTACCCACGACATGGAAGAAGCTGACATATTAGGGGACCGAGTATCTATTATGCATTCCGGTAAAACAAAATGCTACGGGACATCGATGTTTTTGAAAAAATTGTACGGAAATGGTAACATAGAAATAACTTTATCTACTGAAGATTGGTTTGACGTGACAAATGTTTCACATGAAATAGGAGTTACAGTACAAGTTGTAAATCAAAACGATGGAAAAACAGTATTAACTATTCCACATATTAACAATTTACCCCAGGCATTAGATAAATTGGAATCGTCTAAAAAACAATTAGGAATAACGGGAATAAGCGTATCCATGATAACTTTGGAACAGGTATTTTTACAAGTCACTCGCGAAAATAATGATGTGGTAGACTCACGTGATCCAATAAGATCTTTTGATAAAAATAAAGGATTTGCTTACTACGCCCAGACATTTAAAGGGTTTTTAATTAAAAAAGTAATATTTGCCCGTAAAAATCCATGGAATTTTTTGATAAGTTTATTACTTCCATGTTTTGCAGCAGTACTAATTTTGCTAGATCATGGAGTATCTTCTGGGTCTAATAAATCAACGCCTTTAACTTTGGATAATTATTACCGTTCAACTGCATTAGTTTACACGGAAAATAATATTTTCGGCAGCAAGTACAGAGACACTATTGAGTATTTTAAAAGTACTGCGAATATAGTCTCATCAAATTTGAGTCTTACTGATAGTCTATTAAGGTTCGCAACCAATGATCTGAGTACTTATCGAAATAAGCTGATAGTATCTGCGGAATTCAATGGGACCAATGATAACATTAAAGCTAATGGTTTTTACTCGGGCAGTGCTCTCCTCAGTGTACCGATTACTATTAATTGCATTACTAATACACTGATAAAAGCGCTTACAAACAACAGCAATTACAGAATCGAAGCATCTGCACAATCACTTCCGGATATTGATAAATTGAAACAAGCGCCAATGCTTAATACTGATGTTACTCTTTCTATGATTGTATTTTTAGCCCCGGCGATTGCTATGTATGTTACTCAGCCTTTAACGGAATCGTTATCGGGAATAAAACAGCTACAAATTATGACTGGTGCTCCGACATTGATGTATTGGGGAGCGACATTTTTATTTGACATAATACAATATATTATTTCCGTCCTGTTACTTCTAGTAACGTTTATTTCTATTGACAAGACATTGGGAACTGAGTATTATCAACTGGAAGAAATATGTAAGTTTATATTTAAATTTAGTTTCTGAAATTTTTTTTTATCTTAGAAAAAAATTTTCAAAATTCAAAAGGCTGTGATAAGTAATTTGAGTTAAAGAAGTCATATTCAATTGAGGTAGATGTCGGGTGATGGGCATAGTGTCAGAAAGTTCTGAAATTTTTTATACTTATTAAGAGTATTAAGAAACAATTACCATTAAAATTTGAAGTCGATTGAGCATCGCTAATTCGAGATATTTATAATCAAAGTTCGGATCATTGACATTGCGAGCAATAAGAAGTATGCGTTTCAAGTCGCGATCGTGATTCTAATAAAAAAACTAACAGTCAGAAGCTTATGAAAAACTAACATATGGACGTACGTACATTGGGGTGGCCCAAAAAAACCGACTATTTTTTTTTTCGAGTCTCTTATGAAAATTCGTTGGTTTACGATGTTTTAAGAAGCCTCTCCGAAAATCAGCTCGATAAAAAATTTTCGAGAGGTCGCTCACGAATTTTGAAAATATAAAAAATGATCGAAATTTGAATTTTTTATTTCAAATTTTTTCTTTCTCGTGGCAGCAATAGTTTATATTTGTGAAATCATGACTACGCTGAAAATTTAAGCCCAAAATTTAATTATTTAAACCTCGCTCAAGAATTTTCAATGTTTCTGAGTACTGTCTTTTGGACGTTTTCGAGCGACTCTTGAATATTAATAATAAAGCTTCTCGATTTTTTCACCATCAATTTGCATGACAATGAATGAAAATATAACCCGAGAAATAGAAATAATAAGTTTTTAACATACTTTTTTATTTTTTAATTCAATTTTTAGGTTTTTTCGCTTATTCAAAACTTACCAAATTTTATTGTTTAAGACTGTCCTGTATATTTTTGGTTATGCAAAAGTTATATTTTAGTGAAATGACAATAATTGAGTTATAAAAAAGTACAAAAACTAATTCAAAGTATTAGTCACATATTATCAGGTAAGATTCAAAATTCTTGAGCATCGTTTAAATATTTAAATTTTGGGCTGAAATTTTCAGCATAGTCATGATTTCACAAATAGAAACTATTGCTGCGACGAGAAAGAAAAAATTTTAAAATAAAAAATCCGAATTTCAATCATTTTTGATGTTTTTAAAATTCGTGAGCGACCTCTCGAAAATTTTTTATCGAGCTGATTTTTGGAGACTTCTTAAAACATCGTAAGCCAAAAAATTTTCATAAGACTCGAAAAAAAAAATAGTCGGTTTTTTTAGGCCACCCTAACTTACATACACTCGGACATCATTTTAAAATTAGTCAGAATAGCTTCTTAGACCCTCAAAATGTCCAGATCTGATAGAAATCCGATTTTCGAAAATCGGACCAAAAACAATAACTTCCCTTTTTTTGAAAATTTTCAATTTTCTTAGCGAGAAGTTAAAAATTTTGACTAGAAAAAAACGAGCTGAACGCTATAATTTTTTTTTCCTATTACAATATCATAATTTTTATAACTTTATTTTTTTTACTAAAATGCAAGTCAGAACTATTTGAATGAAATATTTTTAAAAATTAGTGTATGTATAAATGTACTAATTTTTTCAGTGATTTTCATTGGGTTGCTAATTTTATTTGGTATAAGCGTTCTACCCTTCGTTTACCTAACAAGTTTTTTGAAAAAAACATTAAATTCAACAATTATTGCTTTATGCGTCGCACCATTAGTACTAAGTAAGTAATTACAAATTTTTCAGTATTAAAAAAAAAAAAGTATTAATAACAATAAACTTAATTTCAGCTGCAATTGAATTGATTTTATTCGCCTTTTCAATGGAATTGAAACACGACGCGTTCAAGATTTTCCGTAAAATTCAAAGTAATCTATTTTTGCTCATTCCTCATGTGAGTTTCATTTACGGACATCTTTCATTCCAAAATGCTTTGGCTCAAAACGCACGATGCCGACGAATGCCTAATAAATTATTAGAAGTATCTTGTATAAGTGGTATGGATCCATGTTGTGGCATGGATTGTTTTGATGGTGTATGTAAGAATCCTTTGTCTTACTTCGATGAATTACATGATATCCTCCCCAGCCTTCGTAAAAGTATGATATATCTTAGCTGTTTACCAATAATTTTCTTCACGATTATTTCGTTGCTAGAATTGAAATTATTCGCTGAATTGTTAGCGATTTGCAGAAGACGAAAAGTAGATAAAAATATTGTTGGAATAGACGAAATGGTGTTGAAAGAAAAATTCATCGTTAACGACGAAATTTCAAGGCTTGTGAAAAAAGTTGAAAGTAATTTATACCAAAGTGAGAACATATTTCTCGTTCAAGAATTAGAAAAATATTACGGTAGATTCCATGCTGTTAAAGGAATTACTTTTAGAGTTAGAGAAGGTGAATGTTTCGGTCTGCTCGGAGTTAATGGAGCAGGAAAAAGTACGACATTTCGAATGTTAACGGGTGATTCAATCCAAAGTAACGGAACAATGTATTTAAAAGATAGCAATATTTCAACTGACCGCGTAAAATATCTTATGCAGATGGGCTATTGTCCACAGCAAGACGCTCTGATTGATACTTTCAATTCATGGGATCACTTGAATCTATTTGCTAGACTTAGAGGAATACCAGACTCCCAAATTGACTTGACTGTACAAAAGTGGATTTCAAAGCTTAATTTAACAGCTTGTGCTAATCAGCCTAGTGGAACTTACAGCGGTGGGAATAAACGTCGGTTAAATATCGCAATCGCACTTATCGGTAACCCTCCGCTTGTGCTGATGGACGAACCGACAACGGGTGTCGATCCAGCAGCCAGAAGATCTTTGTGGAATACACTCAAGGCATGCCAAAATAGTGGGCAGTCAATAATTCTAACATCGCACAGCATGGAAGAATGTGAAGTCCTCTGCAACCGCTTAGTAATTATGGTAGGAGGGCAATTAGTTTGTGTCGGAGCTAGTCAAGAATTGAAACAACGATTTGGAGCTGGTTATAATATTCATATAAAACTTTCACCAGATCACAATAACTCACATATTGAGCTAATAAAAATTAAGATTGAGTCCAATTTTACCTGCAAGCTTACGGATGAAAATACGGGATTTATCGGTTATCACATAACCGACCCGAAGGTAACCTGGACTGCTATGTACGCAGTAATGAATGAATTGAAGAATGATTTTAACTGCATTGAAGACTTTGTTGTATTATCCTCAACATTAGAACAATTATTTATACAATTCGCTCGGGCACCTACTGAAACTACCCATCAATTAAGCGGTGTTGTAACGGAATCATGGAAAAAACAAACGAATGAATCAGGGCTTTAATAGTATCTTACACATCTTGTGGAATCGGTATTATACTCTAGGTTTGTGACACGTAAACGAGCGAAACGAATGTTGCCAACAGACGAGAGTATAATTCTTGATGACACTAGATGTATGCAATAATTTATGTGATAAGTGCGCAAAAAAAACGCCGTTTAATTCTTGAAGTCAGCGCCATGCAGTCGGAGTTATAAAAATAATTAACTTGATTATTGGTAAAAAAGGTTTATAATTTTTGGAATTTCGTAATTTGTTTAATACTATTCACTTAACAAAAGTTAACTCCCGATGAAAAAAGATTTTATACAATTGTATAAAATTATATATAAATTGGATAGAAAAAATGTCCCGATCCATTTGTACACAATCGTACATAATTATATTTTATTTGTATATAATCACATAATGTTTTCGTATAGATTATATATAATTATATACAATTCTATATAATTTTATACAAATATATACATTTGTATATAATTACATACTGTATTCGAATAGATTATATATAATTATATACAATTCTATATAATTGTATACAAATACATACATTTGTATATAATTTTATTATTCTTTTTTGCATTTTTATATAGAATTATATAAAAATTTTGTACAATTATGCATCACCTCTATCCAATTGTATATAATTCATATATAACTGTATACAGTTATATAAAACCTTTTTTCCTCGGCAATCAATAACAATACGTCAACTTCCCTGGCGGATCCGAATTATGGAAGATATCGCATTTTGCCGTAATGTACCGTATTTTACAGTGAATGACAGTAAAATACAGCAATTTACCGTCATTTGCAGCATTTTTACCGAAAGCGCCGTATGTTTTTTTATTTTTATAGTGCAATACTTGACATTACGGTAAATTACCATTCTCTTACTGCAATTTGATGGTAAAAACACCGTACTTTTGCCGTAACATTCCGTACATTTACCGTAAAAATACTGTATTTGACCTAAATTACGGGATTGTCTCTATCATACCGTAATTCGTCCGAATACAGTAAATTACGGCAAATTACAGTAATTACCGTAATTCGAATCCGCTAGGGTTTGGTGTTATTTTGAATCAATTAAAAGAAATATGTAAGGTTATAAAATTTAACTGACGTTGTATTGTTTTACGCATGCGTGTGCCGATGAATTAAATGCGCATGTGCAGTATAGTGATTTTGGTCACGTTAATAAGACAGCTAAATTAAAAATGACGTCATAAAAAAATGAGGAATAGATTCGTTAGTGGTTTAAATCATTGAGTAGGGATATGCTCCGCCCATTTCACTAAAATTTCATGGCTTAATATAAAAATTAGTGATTTAATATAGATTAAATGACACTTTCGACCAATCAGAAATGATTGTATTTTATTATAAAATTTTATGAGACTGACTTTAGCAAGTTAGCGGCGTATTCTTCGGGCATAAGTTACATAAAATTAATTTTCCATGAGAATGATTATAATTCATAATTTTAAAATCAACTGTTTTGTAAATGTTGTTTAACTTATTGAGCACTTAAGAAAAGATAGTTTGTAATTTGTGAGATTTTATTCTTATATTTTTTATTTATTTCATTCTATACGTACACAATGAACATATAGATCAATTAATGCGATCATAAAATGAAAATTACGAGGCAATTTATTTTTAAACTTAATATTATTCTCGACTTATTTGTTTTTCCTCTTTTTTTCATATATTTGTGTGTCTGTTCGATAAAAATATGAAATAATAATTAATAATACACGATACAGCTATCGTCGTAAATTTGAATTTACATTAGAACGTGATAAAAATGAAGCTAAAAATATATATAACAAAACAATACTTAATCGATTGAAATCAAAGCCTAACCATATTATTCATTAATTTAAATTATTGTTTTATATTTAATTAATAATTCAAATAATATAGCGAATTTTATTTCATTTATTATTTATTTTCTCTGTTTTTTAAGTAAATTCAAATGTTGCAGTATATTTTGTTATGTTTGTTTTACATATTCGCTTGATGAAAGATTACATTTATAATTTAATGGTCTAATCTAAATGAAATATATTCTTCATTGTATTTACAAATGTATGCTATAAATAGGGACCGTGCACGAAATATAGAGGAAGCGCTACTGCCGTAGTTCGCGCTTTCTGTAGTAACTTTTTTAAAATAATCGGGAAAAACATCCGTGATGAATAAAAATAGAAAATTTTAAAAAATGAGAAAAAATAATTAAATATGGGTTTAGGCCCGTTATTAATAATTGCGTAAATGGGCAAAATGTATTTAAATCCCTGATTAAAAGAAACGATTCGAAACGATTTGCAATGTTAAATGCCCATAAGAAGGGCGATTCAAAAGTATTCAAAGTATTCAAAAGCACTAAAAAGTATTAAAAAATTTTGTTTTCTAATCGGTTCAAATCGTTTCTTTTAATAAGGGATCAGACACGTTATGTCATATAGACAGTAGATTTAAATGGCCAAGTGATAATAACCTGTCAGGTTGTTTTTTCCACTGGACACTAAGTGAGCTCTCTGGAAAACTATAAAATTCAAGAGATAACCCTGAGTAAAAAAAATGATTTGGAATAATTCAAAACAATTTGAAATGATTTAAAACAATTTGAATCGACTAATATATAGATATACACTTAACATGGAGCAAATCATTTTTCTTAATCAGGGAACTCAAATTCACGTTTTCAACGTGAGGTATTTGTACATCTTCGGATGCAAAAAACTTTTTTGTATGAAAATTATTAAAATTTATTTTATTAATAACTGCTATCCCTAGCGGATCCGAATTATGGTAAATAACCGTATTTCGCTGCAAATTGCTGCATTTTACGGTAATCTGCGGAAAATGAAGGTGAAATACCACAGGATCGCCGCAAATTTACAGTGAATTATTGTACTTTTACCGTAAAATACTGCAAGTTACCGCATTTCACCGTAATTTATGGTAATTCAGATCCGCCATGGTAAATAATAAATGTACAGTATAAAAGCTTGATAATCCTTATTAAAAGAAACGATTAAAAAAAAAATTTAATACTTTTTAATGGTTTTGAATACTTCGAATACTTTTGAATCGCCCTTCTTATGAGAATTTAACATTGAAAATCGTTTCGAATCGTTTTTTTTTAAATCAGGGAAATTTCCCCGATTAGTAAATACTTTTATCACTAATTGGCGTTCGACTCATCATGCACGGTCCCTAAAACGATACGGCAACACGATTCATTAAGATTACGTTGTCTTTGTTTGTAAAAAAACATGAGGTCTGTTCTTCTAATATTAGTTATTATGATCGCATATCGCCAGCAGTATTTTTATGGATTTGTATTATATTATCTAACTATTAATTGTAACATAATTGAGTTAAAATCAATTTTTTTATGCGTCAAAATTAAGGAATAAAGACTTGATAGTGATATGGTATTTAAAATTAATATAGTAAAATATTATATATACAACTTTTGAACTAAAAATTATAAGATCAACGATTTTTTACGAAAAATTTTATAATCTCATTTAAACTTACATTATTCGGTAATTAATTTAAAAATTATATGACACTAAGGCACATGTTATATACATGTTTTAATTAGAAAAAATTAATATTTTGCATTATAATAGAGAAACATTTTTTAAAATATATTAATATTTTTATAAATTTTCAGAATTGTATTTATAAAGACATACAGTAATTCACTGCATAAATAATGTAAATTATGTATGAAACATTTTTAAGTAAATGTTCTATTATTTGTTAATAAATATAAAGTGGAATTTAATACAATGCTACGTTATTATGATCGAATAAATTATCAACTTATTTTAAACTTATAAGTGAACTTAGTATTTTACAGGTTGGATTTTTTTTTTAAATATTCTAATTTCATTATTATCAATGAATGAATATACTTACACGTAAGAAAATGAATAGCAATGGTTAAGGGAGAGGTGCCACAGTTGTAACAAAAAATTTTATTTTTTCGATTCCATTTGTTTTTTTTAAGATAGTAAACTTAAAAACTGTCAGAAAGTTAGCTGATAGTATCTTTTATGTGACTGACTTAGTTAATTAGTAAAAAGTCAATGTTAACTTATTAAAAAATCAATTTATTCAACTAAAGTCTGAGGCCAAGATGGCGGCGCGCGTGGGCTGCAGTTGTAACACAGTGCAGGGGCAGTTGTAACACGGAACGAAATAGATATTTTTCACCAAATTGCTTTTATTATTCAGTCTTAATACATACTATTATACTTAATTAACTCTTAAAGTCAAGTATTTAAACTTAAAGTAGCACATATATTTGAATCTTTAATATAAATTATTAAACATTTATAAATATTAAAACTACACTATCCCAGAGTAGATTTGTGGCGCATCCAGTTTGCGCAGATCCCATACACGACTCTGAGTGTTACAATTGCTACTCGTTCAAGTGTTACAATTGACCCTCAAGCAGAATTGTTAATAAAAACCTAATTACAATAACAAAAATCAGTAAATTGATATAAAATTCGATTATACAATACTCTTGATATGTTCCTTAAAGTATAAATACAAGTCTCACATCATAACATTAGAAAACAAATTTGTTATTCAAAAAATTGAGAAGCGTACAAAATAGTATATTACACAACTAGGGAAGTAAAGTAAGAAATGTCTCAGATTACATGTAATTGTTGGCCGAGGCGAAGCCGAGTTGGCATTCCATGCCAAATCACCTGATTTTAAAAATCATATTTTTTGATCCGGTTGGATTTTTTATATGTTTTTGTACATATAAAAAGCCGCCTAATCCTAAATTTTGAGCCCTTAATTTTCAAAAACCTTGGAGATATGAATTTTTAAAAATCGCGAAAAAATAACGATGAGGTAATTTTCAGAAATTCATAACTCCTGATTAAATCATCGTAATTTCATTCCGGCAGTGGCTATTTTCTCCACATTTATATGTAGTTTTCGAAAAAAAAATAAAAAAAAAAAAAATTTTTTTCTTTTTCACCATTTTTTCTTACATTTTAACTTAAATTTTGACTTTTTTTGAAGACCGACATTTTTTATTTTCTTGAAGAAAATATATGTTTTGCTAAACTGTAAAACAAATTTTTAAAGCCCTTTGCCAAAGTGGGATTCAAATATCATCGATTTTTAAGCAACTTTTTCGCATTTTTTTAATCAAAAATAAAAAAATCGGTAAATCAATAAAAGCAAACCATGAGTTAGACCGGACCACTATCGATGAAATACTTAGATCTATTTATTCAATACCGACGAGGATTGACAATACCATTAATATTTTAGAATTTCTGGCAGACCTGCCTGGTGTATCATAACGCGTCTGCTGCTTCTGTGTATATTTTTTCTTCTCGCGCGTCTGTGTTTATTTTTTCCGCGATTCTCGCGAGGAGTATATTTTTTCTGCAATTATCGTGGCGCGTTTATTTTTTTTCATTTTTAAATAACTCAGAGCAGACGTTTGAGTTCATCCCACTTATACAATGCCTAGATTGAAAGAGAGACTTCATAAAAGACTCAATTGATCAGCGACCGGTCCTCAGTCTAGCTATTCAATCGCCGGAGGTTAAGTGGCTGAGACCGCGCTACACTAGTACGCTCTTTCATAGGCTTATCTTAAGTGTGTGCTTAACTGGTGTACAAAGGAGTCATTGAATCATTAGCGTGCGTCAACTCGTTGTAAGATCAAGTGAAGAACGTGCCCTATCAGTTCGAAATGAAAATTAACGATCAAGATGGCAATATACCCACGACTTTGTCATCGTTGCGAAAATGATGAAATGCCATTGCACGGACAGAAGTTGAACAGATCAAATCTGCAAGTTTAGATACGACAAAGTGTAAATCAGAAAAACGGAGGTTTCGTAGTGTTCAAATTTGATGAAGGCACTGGTGCTGAAGTTCTAGAGTGCGATTGTCGATATCCCTGGGTTTTCGGCGGCCCTAACTGCGATATACCCAATGTTCATTTTTGTAACGGTTCTAAAAACTCAGTACCACGATTTGACATAAAAACACTTGAGTGGACCTGTGTAGAAGAGCGGGAAACAGAGCAACAAGTCTCCGATAAACCTCGGCTGGAAGATTCTATCTTGTTATTCGCCCACCTGGTAGTCGATTACTTCGCGAATTTTAGGAATCTGCTAATTGCGCAACCGGAGGTCGCGAAGATAAACAGGGTCCGGCTACTGGGCTGATAAAACCCGCGCGATACATATTTTTGTTTTGAAAGCCAGTAGTTAATTAATTATTCTCAGAGTGGGTCGAGTGTTCAGGTATGTTCTTTGACGCAGATCTATTCTGGGATTCTAATAGAGGGGCGGATACTCTCGCGGCTACTACTCGCATCGTTAGATGTGAGCAGTACGAAGATATATCGGACGACGACGACAGTGATCTCGGGCACGTAAACAATTTATTAATTCCGGCACCACTAAAAAGACCGAATGACGCCCTAACGGTCGTGGAAATGATTAATTATTTATTAATAATAATCAATGGAAGAAGCACTGGTAAGATATCACCTTTTTAAAACTTGTCTTTGTCCGTGTGATCGTCCGCTCGTAGTTTAAATTTAATAATATTTTACAGAAGCACATTGACGGACAATTTCAAACAGAAGAAATCGTAGGAGGGTCCGAAAACAGATAACAACAGACGTCGATACATCAGATGTAACTATGGAGACTCCTGCGGAACTTCCAGAGCAGCCGACAGATCCGGAGCAGATGGTATGTTTTTTTTCCTCGGCATTATTTAGAAAATTGCCTCAGGTCAACGCTAAAGTTTTCTCTGCAAATTACAGGGGGAACCAACGCTTGGTTGTTTATCCGGCGGCGTGAGTAAACCACGGATGCCAAGAAGATGCATTGGAGACGACTTCAGGGTGAAGTTTAGATCCATAAAAGGAAAATACATGGGCATTTTATACATGAAGACTCTGAAGACTCGCTGCAGAGTGACAAAAAAATACATCAGGCTAGGATACGATCAGCACCAACCTAGTGAGAGACGTGTTCGTCGAGTATGCGAGATCTTGTACTCAGGATCCAGCATGCGACAAATTGGCCTGTATTTATTATCAATGTATGAAGTGCAAGATCGAATACGAAGCTGCCAGCTCTTGTCTAGACTGCCACGTAAAAAAATGGGAGGCGAAGGCAACGAAAAGTACCAAGCGCTCATCTATTTTGGAAGGCTTTGCAAAAACTCACGCATGCTAACTGTTTATCAGAAGATATTATTAATAATAAATAATTAATCATTTCCACGACCGTTAGGGCGTCATTCGGTCTTTTTAGTGGTGCCGGAATTAATAAATTGTTTACGTGCCCGAGATCACTGTCGTCGTCGTCCGATATATCTTCGTACTGCTCACATCTAACGATGCGAGTAGTAGCCGCGAGAGTATCCGCCCCTCTATTAGAATCCCAGAATAGATCTGCGTCAAAGAACATACCTGAACACTCGACCCACTCTGAGAATAATTAATTAACTACTGGCTTTCAAAACAAAAATATGTATCGCGCGGGTTTTATCAGCCCAGTAGCCGGACCCTGTTTATCTTCGCGACCTCCGGTTGCGCAATTAGCAGATTCCTAAAATTCGCGAAGTAATCGACTACCAGGTGGGCGAATAACAAGATAGAATCTTCCAGCCGAGGTTTATCGGAGACTTGTTGCTCTGTTTCCCGCTCTTCTACACAGGTCCACTCAAGTGTTTTTATGTCAAATCGTGGTACTGAGTTTTTAGAACCGTTACAAAAATGAACATTGGGTATATCGCAGTTAGGGCCGCCGAAAACCCAGGGATATCGACAATCGCACTCTAGAACTTCAGCACCAGTGCCTTCATCAAATTTGAACACCAGCATGCGACAAATTGGCCTGTATTTATTATCAATGTAAGAAGTGCAAGATCGAAGACGAAGCTGCCAGCTCTTGTCTAGACTGCCACGTAAAAAAATAGGAGGCGAAGGCAACGAAAAGTACCAAGTGCTCATCTATTTTAGAAGGCTTTGTAAAAACTCACGCATGCTAAACTGTTACTGTATTATTTATCATAATGTATACATGAATTGAATAAATTTTACTCAACTACGGGAGGAGTGTGTTATTTAGTCTACACCTTGGACAGCTAGGGTTCACAATCGTTTTCTTACTGTAGGCACTCTGCTCAATTATGTCGTGTTCTAGGATGAGCATCTCGTTTTTACAATATTCCAGATCATCTTTGGTCAATAGCTTGCAGGCCGCAGTCTTGTTTTTTTTCCATTGCGGCCAATTGAAAGAGTCCGGTTCTCTGTAAAGCAGAAAACCAGTAACACAGTTACGATCGTAAGTATACCATTCGGTGATTACTTTACACTCTCTCAACAACTGCGAGTCGATTTTGCCAGCGTAAGTGTTCGCAGAGGTGTAGCGCTGCCCTTGCTGAAATTGAGCCAGTCTCCAATATCGGTCTTCATTCCGTAGTCGTTTATCATGAAATTAAACTTTGAATTCCCAATGATTTTATAAGCCGCATGACCATACAAGTATTCAAAGTATCGATCCACAGTGTCCTCAGAAGTCTTCACCCATCTCGATGTCGGTTCTCCGACTTTCAAACTCTTGTCTGTGTTTACGGCGGGTTCGATGAAGGAAACATAGAGATCTAAAATAATCTGCGATCTTTGAAGACAGGCTGAATTTTTTTTCGCTTCAAATAGGGGTTTTCAACATGGAAAGTGGAAAAGAGCGGGACAATAACTTGAGAACTTGGATGATTTCAATCCTACATCGTGATATTTTTTTTCGAAAAAAAAGGCAGATCCCCAGCCGAAATACTTTAAGGAGGAAAGTAGGGTATTTCAACAGGCGTGTTTCTCTCTGCTTACGTGAAGAATGGCGCATGCGCTAGTTTTATCATTTGTTCTCTCATAAGAGAATAGTACGACTTTTCTCCCTTTAAACATGGCAGAAATTTAAACTTTCGGTGCAAATATGGTGCAAAATAATAATTTTTTAACAGCTAAATCGCATTAGTCTAAAATTGGGTTGTTTCAATTGACTACACAGGCATAAAAACTCGGTCTCAATGCAGGTGTTATGAAAAATTTATAAAAATATACACCCTACTGACAATTAATATAATAACTTATTATCTTTTATAATTTTTTAATCCATTTCATCTTCATTTAACAATTTTTCAATATCCATAGGTTTAACTTCAATATTTCTTCTAGCTAAAGGTTTATCTGGTGTTCTTATTGGTGTAAATTTTTCAGACTTTATTTTCAACTTTTGTTTTGGTGTATCACCTCCTGTCGGATTTTCGTGAGAATCTAAAAAATAATATATTTACATCAGGTAGAAAATAAAAAATACAATTATATTAATCGTGTTTGATTTCATTTACGTACCGACAGTATTGCTAGCAAGTTTCTCAATAATATTACGACTGTCTGAGTAATAAGCATTCGGGTGCATCACAGGGTGTTCTGGCGGAACTTTATGAGTTATTTCGTAATACTTAGCACATGCCAATTGATAATGATGATCTTTAGCTAAGGCAGCAATCTCAGCAGCATCTATAATTTTTTATAAGTGTCATTATATTAATATTTCTTTAAACACAATTGGAAATTTTGTGTTTAATTTTATTTACCGAATTTCGTTTAACCACAAATTGATAACAACTACGAGTATTTAAAAAAAAAAATCTATATTTCGGCAAAATTGTAACTGCGTTATTTTTAACTTCCCGTTAAGAAAATGGAAAACTTAAAAAAAAAAAAGGGAAGTTATTGGTTTCGGTCCCACTTTCGAAAACCTAGTTTTGACCAGAAGCCATCCTGACTATTTTCAAGAGGATGTCCGAGTGTATGTATGTGTGATTTTTTTTTCCAATTAATGATTTAATTTTTTTTAAATTAATTAATGAAATTTTAATACTATTAAGGTAAAAGCCCCCATTATTGACACTATAAGAATGTCTGTGATTGTTTGAATTTTTTTATCGTATTTAAAATTAATATAATCAACTTTTTTTGCATTGGACGTTTTAATTGATGTCTCTACTTGTATATTTAAATTAATTTACTTAAATAGCGATAAACTAAATGAAAAACATATTAATTTAAAACCAACAAGTCGAGTGTAGGTATTATTGACAGGATAAAATAGTATCAGAGCCAACTATTGACATACCATGGACCCCATTATTGACAGGTCTAATGCGCATGGGTAGCAGTTTATAAAAAATGATTAAAGACCACCGTCAATTAGGTTCAAATTAATTATAAATATTTCAACTTAAAACGACAAAATACGATAATTACAATTAGAAATTCATCTAGGACACAGTTTTATTTTTTTATAAATTCGACGACACTATTCTTGGTCCGACAATTTTTTATTCAATGTTTTATTTATTATGAAATTACTAGACAGCGTGTTAACATAAATATATCGATATGTATGTTAAAGAGGTTAAGTTACTTTAGTTTGTTGCCTGTTGCCAGTTGGCACACGTGAATTTTTATGTACCGACTATTGACACCCGCTATTTTTAGATGATAATTAAGATTTATCAGTCTAAATCAATGATTCTGGGGTTATTTAGACTATAAATAACCTGAAACAATTTTTAATGATACACTTACATTAGAACTGTATAGGAAAATCCGTTTCTAAAAATACGATGTCTCTAAACGAAATTGTTAAGAAATTTCAAACATTCTAGCGATGGTGGTCTACTCCGGAAAATTAATTTTTTTTACAGTGAATAGTTCATACCCAGAAATAAAATTGAACTATTTCTCCATTTAAAAATATCAAAAAATTGATAAGAAGTATTAAGCAATGTGATTATTCATACAGTTAATTAAAAATTTAATAAATTAAAACAATATGTCAATAGCAGGGCTCTGTCAATAATGGGGGCTTTTACCTTATGAGAGTTATATTATTATTAAAAATTCGGTAGAAACTGTTTGAGAATGCCCTTAAGTTATTAACCCAAAAAATTTAACTAGTTATTTTTTACACACAGATACACAAAAATTCCAACTGTGCATACAATATATAATAAGACATTTGCTTATTTACCTGAGGCTGACAACCCATAAGCAACTAACTTT
>OZ024714.1:1865688-1920380 GCA_964016945.1 Microplitis deprimator
TTTCTAGCTATTTCCATTTCAATCTCAAGCACTTAAAAAAATTAGTGTTCTGATCGATTTCAAGAGCTTGGCATAAAATGGAAGTAACTAGTAAACGACGCAAAGTCTTAAGACACTTTATTAGAGATAATTTGTAAAAAATAATATTCTGAACAAAAAAAAAAAAACACTGGATATGTTTCTACAGCCAAAATCTCATAAAAAATTACTAAGATTTTGAGATATTTAATTAAGTTTATTTCTGAAACTACCAGATTTACGGTAATAGCTTAAGTAAACTTTTTTGTAGGGCATAAAATTTCTATAAAAGAAGTATTGTACAATTTTGTTCTAAAGTTAGTGGTTTGCAAGTAGAAAAAAAACCATAAAATTTAAGAAAAAATTGGCTTTAAGATTGTTTATCAGTGAGGCTGATAACAAAACGTAAATAAGCTATAATTACATTTAAAGAGGAAGAATTTCTCTGTTATTTACACCTAATGACGACTTAATATTTTGCAATGCTCCGGAGCTATAGATTGTCGAAAAAAAAAGTCAATATTCGTTGAGCTCTTAGTAGCTCTGAGTGTATTGGTCAAGTGTATCGTTGTTGTAATAAGTTAGTAGAAAAAATAATTAAATTTCATTTATGACGTGCTATTTACAAGAATTATTTTATTATTAACTTAAATTTAAATTTTTCTAATGAAATGATTTATTTTGAAATTGAAAAAGTAAGATTTACAGCAAATTCCTAGATTTTTTTACTTTTCTGGTAAAACTATTAGGCTTATCACAAAATATCAGTTTTTTTTTTTTTTGTTCAGAATATTATTTTTTACAAATTATCTCTAATAAAGTGTCTTAAGACTTTGCGTCGTTTACTAGTTACTTCCATTTTATGCCAAGCTCTTGAAATCGATCAGAACACTAATTTTTTTTAGTGCTTGAGATTGAAATGGAAATAGCTAGAAAACAATGCGGGATTTTGAAAAACTTTATCGGAGATAATTTTTAATAAATAGGAAATCACGAAAAATTTCGGAGAATCTACCGTAGTTTACCGGAACTTGCCGTAGAATTACTGTACTTGATTACGGTGGCATTACTGTAAACTACGCTATAGTGATACGGAAAAATCAGATCCACCAGGGCAAGAATGTAGAGGGAAAATCAACATCGTCATGATTGGTCCTTTTTCAGGAGTGGGGGTAAAATTTACCTTGCCGAAAATGTCCGTAGCAGTCATTATACGCTCGAAACGTTGTGCTGTACGCCTTGCAATCTAAATTCTTTATTTAATAACGAACGATTTTCTTAAACATCATGGACTGCGAATTCGAAAATTTAACTTACACGACTGTACGTACCTTCGTATTGGAGAACTTTAGCCAACTCCTCTACACCAACTTTGACTGGGACTGTAACTCCGTTATTTACGGAGTTTTCTTCAGGTGTCCATGTTGACGACACCTGGAGATTCAAAGTGGAGGTCAGCCACGACGAAGAAGACGAACACTGGATCTCCTTGGGGATCCTTCCAATCAAATCGGAGCATTCCGAGATCACCTTTGAGGTCGAAGTCTGTGCTATAGATTGCGACGGAAATTTACTGCGACTGACTGGAGAGACCAAACCTTTCTATGATTATGACAATCTCTTATACCTGGGGGACTTCTTCAAACGACATGATTTAAACGATTTTTGTGGTTTACTGGTGGACGGAACTCTAATTCTACAGTTAGAGCTGACTGTTTTTCTAGGCGATGATTTAAAATAAATAGATACTCAAGTTTCCGAACTTTGGGTTGAAAACGGTCCTTTTCAGGGCCACCAAATTTTTATTTCGTAAAAAATAACTCAAGTTCCATACACCTCAACTGATTTCCTTGGCCCAAAACTCTCCCGAAATTAATTTTCATATATTAAATTCTTAATAAAGATTATCACATATTTAACATTTGGTAGGATATCAATAATACTGTATTTTTAGTTGTATATATTAATTTTTGCTGAGAGTATAATAAAAAAATACTGACTTTTTTGTTCTCGCTCAAGATTCTTCATAATTTCATACTCATGTTTACAAACTCTAAGTTGAAAACGGCCCTTTTCAGGGCCACCAAATTATTCATACGTGAAAAATGATTCAAGTTAGCATCGATTCTTTATTTTATAGTTTGCAAATAATTCATTATTGACAGTATTGTGGAAAACAAGAACTTTTAATTCAATTTTCTTTATCCTACTGCAATGATGAGAAATTTTGAGCAATTACTGTGCATTCGCAGTTATTTGATTTAGGAGCGAACTTAGAAATTTATTTCTTTCACTGATTTAATGTTAATTTAGACCCAAATATGAAAACTTATAAAATTTTATTAGCATAAAAAATTCGTTAGCTCTGAAAAGCGCCATTTGGTTGGTTAAAGTTTGTTGCTTAGCGGACTTATCCTCTGAGTACGTTCTCCTTAAATTAAATACCCGATTGTTAATCCTTGGGCATGTTGGTGGCACATTTGAAGTGGTCGTTGGAAAAGCATGAAATTACAATGTCAATTACTTGATTTTATTTCGGAACCATCGATTCATTTCGAGATTTAAATACCGAAATTATTGAAAAATTTCGATTCGCAGGTTCCGATAAAAATAATAACAATATTTATGGCATCGGTACCTGCGAGCCAATAGGAAAACTGATAGCGGTGGAGGGGATATTTCCTTTGCTGTGGTTGGTGCGCACTTACCGACAGGAAATAAAAACAACAATAATCGTCACGTCGGTACCTGCGAACCAATCAGAAAGCAGTACGTTGAAATTTAGTGGTGGAGATGGCAATGATCCGAGGTTTCTTAAGGGTCACACAGTCATCACAAGTCATTTTCAACCGACAACTTACCTTGTACGTCACGTGTTAATAACAACTGAAGAGTTCAACATCAATCATTACTATGGACTTTAACTACCAAGTGACTCACCCGACGAAAGTTACTGGCCACAGCTTCAAGCTGACTGAAATCAGCAAGAAGATGTATACAACAGAGTCAGGGGCTGTTGAGGTTATGGAGTCACCCCTGTGTCCGAGGCCGGAAATCCAAGAAACATGGAGTTTCCGTGTAGAGATGAGCCACGACGAAGAGGACGACTTTTGGCTTTCGTTCGGGGTTCAAACATCAGACTCCCGGGACCAGAATGTCAGATACTCGGTGCAGTGCTTCGCACTTGACTTCTTCGGCAATCCGATGACACTCACTGAGCAGTCTGCTCCCTTCAAGTCCCATGGCAAATACATCCGCCTCGGCAGTTGCATCCGAAGGCACGACAAAGATGATTTTTTCGGAATATTGGACGGAAACGACGAAGTTACCGTGATTGTACATGTGACGATATTTTCCGATTAGATAGTCTACTTCAGACTTAAATTAAAAACGGCCCTTTTCAGGGCCACTAAATTTTTTATACGTAAAAAATAATTAAAGTTTCATCTCCCTTAACTTGAATCCTTGCTCCAATACTCTTCCATTATCAATAGTTAATATAATTAAGTGTTTAATAAAAAATATCATATTTTTAACATTTGCTACAATATAATTTATAATGTATTTCAGGTTGTATATGTATATTAATTTTTACTGACACCATTATGTAAAAATACTGACTTTTTTAACTTCCCGCTAAAACAATTGAAAATTTTCAAAAATTCGGGGAAGTTATTGGCTTCGGTCCGATTTTCGAAAATCAGAATTCTATTAGATCTTGAAGTTTTGAGGTGTGATAATAATAACTTCCCGAAATTTTTGAAAATCATCGATTTTCTTAGCAGGAAGTTAAAAACCGTCGATTGGTAGTATCGAAATTTTGTCGATTTTTTTTTCTTTCTTTTTTTATGCAAAAAAAAATCCGGCCTCTCAAGCATCTGACGCGATTTGGCGGAGAGAGAGCGCGCGCGATAGGCAGCTGCTCGTACGAGAGGGAGAGGTTCGAGCACCTGGCTCGTTGTTTTGTCATATCTCGCGAAATATTTGAGATACGAAAAAACACTTTGATACCTTTTTCGTGTATTTTTTCATTCTGAACATTTTGTTTTAATAAACTGCCCCAAGAAATCAATGGTTCGGGAGTTATTTTTATTTAAACAATTAAATTGTTATTAACAATTGTTTGCACCACTTTTGTACAAAATGGACCCGATTTTCGTGATTCTTGGTCCGAAATACGCAAGAAACCGTTGACCGTAGCCGGTGACAACAAAATGTATACGGGCTCTCCTCTTCAGCCGAAGGACTAGTAATGCAATTCGTTTTTCAGTTTAAATAATACTATCAACAGAAAAATTGAAAAAACACCGTTTTTAAAATTTTTCTCGGATATTTTGAATATTAACGCTATGATCTGAGTCGAAACTCATTTCAATCATTTACATTTTTTTCTACCTAAATACATTGATTTCATTAAACATAATCATGGTTAGAAATTCTCAGAAAACTTGGTTATTATTTTCGATGTTTTTTAATTTCTAAGTTCAATATAAAAACATTTCTGTTTTCAAGCTTGAAACAAACTAATGTAATACAAAGTTTTGTTAAGTTTAAAATATTTAAAATAAAGTTTTTGAACTCTTTGAGCTCGAAAACAGCGGGAAGTTTTGAGGCTGGCCCGTAGGGTCAACCGATTTCCAGATTTTTTTTTTGTGTTGCCACTGACATTTAAAAAGTATTGAATTTAAATCTTGTATTACCCAAATTTTGTATTGAAATTTTACTATAAATTTAGTGTTTTAATCCGAACACGAATAGTCTGTGTTTAAAATTAACATAAATATTCTGAGGACCGTTTTTAACACACAGATCATGTCGATTTCAACACAATATTTTTTATAGTGTGAATATTTCCAAGCTATATATGAAGAGAAGTCATTAATTATCAATTCTACATAAATAACAATGCAACTTACAGGTTTATAAGTGAAATTATTGATAGCTAATAATTTAGCCATCCCTTCGTTGTTCAACGACGTAATTCTCAGCTTCATATATTCAACTTCCATTGCCACAAACCATTTTCTCAAATCCGGATTTTGAGAATATGCAAGTCTTAGAATAAAATGGGATAAAACATCTCGTTTTCTTGCCTCTATCTCTACATCCGTATGAGACGCACATCCTAATCCAGACAAGAGTTTAGCAGCATGAGTATATCCATCTTTTTTGAAAGCATTTTTTAGAGCTATTTTTCGATCTTCAATCGTCTTGAGATCCGATCTGTTCAATATTAATTCGATCAATTTAAGAACTGCAAATAAAATTCAAGTTTAATTTAATTATAATCAACCAAACTATCAGAGTATCTATGGCCTGTCAGAGTACAATTGTCCGTTCTTTAAATTTATAATCAAATATTATATAAATTTTTATTTTTATCCAAACAATTGGATGAAAGACTCGAGTCCAAGTCATTCGACTTAGTTTAAAAAAAAATTAAAAATTATTTGAAAAACAAACAATTTTACCCTAACAGGTCAAAGCTAAATAGAATGTTAGATTAATAATTATTGTTTATTAGAGTCTTCTATTATCGTTAATTAATTAATTAATTATAAATAATATCAGTCAAGATCAGCCGATATTCATAGACTGTTTTTTTATTGTATTTTAATAACTCTTGATATGATTTTGCATGAAGATGAAGCTAGGGCCCGTAATAAGTAGCGGCCAGGCAAAAAATTTCTGGCCACTACTTGTTGCGGCCGCTAGCTTCAGCTACATAAGGTGATAGAATGCTATTCCGACATTTTCAGAGAGATGTGTGTGTGTGTGTGTGCTCATAAGAAAACAATGGCATACAAAAGTATTTTCGAGCTCGAAAATTTACTTACAACAATGTTTTCGAGCTCAAGGAGCTCGAAAACAGCGGGAAGTTTTGGGGCTGGCCCGCAGGGCCAACCGATGTCCAGATTTTTTTTTTTTTTAAAGTACATCAAAAATATTACTTGGCATGACAAAAAAAGATTATTGTGAAAATTTGAGCTCTTAATTTTAATATTAAGAGATGTATCATCGAAATTTTCGTTTTTTGTTTAATGAGCGCTTTTTTGTCTTATAACTCTCAAACCATCGAGATAAACGAAATTGACTTGTATACATTTCTTGAAGGAAATTTGATGCTCTACAAAAAAGGAACATTTTCTGAACAAGTAGTAAGATCATACAAAACCACAAATTTTCCACAAAGTTCTTATAAGAGTAAAAAAATATCCCACCAAAAACAGATCCTCTGTATACCGTCGCGCCAAGTACACGTTCAACATTTATTTCTTACTACGTGAAACATAATTTATTTTTTTTTACAAAAAATGACTGAAATCACAAAAAACACCAAGTAACGAAGTTGTAAAATAAAAAAAAAAAGAATTATTTTTGAAAATATGAAAATCATAAAAAAAAATTGAGTAATTCGGATGTTGTCAATTTAAAAAACAAATTTTTTTCGATAACATTCGAAAATGAAAAAAAAATTATTGAACATACTTGGTGTGCGCTTTTGAGGTCTTAAAAGATCTGAAACGATTAAATAACATATTTTAGCGTTAGTGCACACCAAGTATGTTCAATAATTTTTTTTTTATTTTCGAATGTTATCGAAAAAAATTTGTTTTTTAAATTGACAACATCCCAATTACTCAATTTTTTTTTATGATTTTCATATTTTCAAAAATAATTCTTTTTTTTTTTATTTTACAACTTCGTTACTTGGTGTTTTTTGTGATTTCAGTCATTTTTTGTAAAAAAAAATAAATTATGTTTGACGTAGTAAGAAATAAATGTTGAACGTGTACTTGGCACGACGGTATACAGAGGATCTGTTTTTGGTGGGATTTCAAATCTTTTTGTAAAGTGATCGCATTTAAATATTTATTATGAATAAAAGTAACTAAAAGAACAAAAGTTATTAATCACTCAAAGACTGGAAAAATTGTAACGAGACTCTTTAGTGGTCAGATGATTATCTGTTATCATCCTTGATATGTTTCAGGCTTTCTCGTTTTAATGTCTTGTTTTTCGTACAATGCGTAACTTCATTGTTGAGTGAATATTTCTTTTATTTTTTTTCTAAAAACAATATGTAAGCATTTTTTGCATTAGTAGGCCATCGTACTTGTTTAACATTTAAATCATCTATTTCCACCCATGTTGATTTATCTTTTACCATTGCTATATAATGATCTGATTCGTTGTCGTTACTCGAGCAAAATATAGCACTTACTACATTATACGAATGATTACAGAGAATTATCTTAGACGTTGGGATAGATTTTACAAAACCTTTTTTCCTTAGCATGGGTTTGTTGTTTTTAGTGAGTGATATATTCAATTTTACAACCACAATCTGTTTAAAAGAATTAAATAAAATTCTACTGTTAGTTTCTCTCTCTGCTTTACAATTATTACAATATTTCAAATTGTCAAACCGATGTGCATATGTTTCATTGATTAATTCTTGTAAATTATAAATTTTATTTTCATCAGATATCGTGAGAGATAAATTATGATCTACAATTTTATACGTGTTCGTATAATTACATAATTTAAACCGATCAGTATGTATTAACTCATATTGCACTAAGTTTTTCACGTTATTATTTACGTTACAAATAGCTTTTAGTATTGTCGACGGATCTATTTCTGAATCAAAACTAAATTGTTTTAATATAGATTCTTTGATAAAACTTGACTTTAATATAGTTTCATTTTTTCTATATGTATTTAATAAATTATGCAACTCGGTTCTTTGCACTAGATCTTTAGGGTTACTTTGCAATGATGATCTTATTTTCTTATTGTGGAGAATACATTGCATTATAGAATTTATGCAACTAGAAATACCATCAGAGTTTTTAATGCCATGAATGGATAATAAATCAACACATGAAATTTTTTTAATAGTTTCTCGTTCATTTAGAATGGAATAGTCCTCAATTCCCCAAATTAAGTCCCATACTTTAGACCAACGTTTTCCTGAAATCGGGATTGCTGGAAGGTCAGATCTATAAAACTTTCTTAAGCGATTATATTCTTCAATCGCTGCTGAATTTGCTTTAATAGAGTGTGGGTCAAAATTAATCAAATGCAATCCTTCCAATTTTGTTACCCGCGAAAAAGCAACGTAGGATTGACCGACATTGAAAATTGTATTTCCTGCATCAATAATGGCATTGTTTAAACTCAAACCTTGATTTTTATGGATAGTGACAGCATAGCTAAGGCATAATGGAAACTGGTCTCTTATAACAAAAGCTTTGTCCAAAATTTGAAATTTTACTTTAATTTTTTCAATATTATATTCTTTACCAGTTCCTACTTCAATATTCACAAATTGTATAGTATTGCACTCAACTGATTTTGAAATAGATTTGACAATGCCAATTGCCCCATTGACAAGACCAAGCGTAACATCAATATTCCGTCTTAGCATAACTTTTGCACCTATTTTAATTTTAATTACTTTTGCAAGCCCAGCACTTCGGCTTGCATCTTCTTCCATTCTACTTAAACTGTCAAATGCTTTTTTCTCTAAAAACTTAGGACAATCTATCTGATCGTGAGCATTGAGTATGATAACTTCAGAAGAAATTTTCTCCAACATTACTGAATTAATCAAGTCACATTGTTTACATGTAGGTAATAAGCAAACTGTATCTAATGGTAACTTATTAATGTAATTACATATTTCATTCAATCGATTGTGATATGATAATGAAGAATCAATACTAATTTTTCTCTGTTCTAATAATTTTATATCATCAGCAGTTATTGCACCGATACGTACTCGAGATAATAACTCAGCATAAGCTTTATCTGATTTTTGACGCATATTAATTCTTAACTCATCATAGCAGAATAAGTTAGTCCATACATTACTACAACTCAGGGACCCAAAAAACGCTTGCCAGAAAATTGTCGTTGACCCTAATAGCCACTTTAGCTCGAAATTGACAGTAGTTTGACAACTGAAATTACCGAAATTTGCTGTCCGAATTGTGCTGACAATTTGACAACAAAAGTTGGAAAGAAAAAAATTTGCGGTTATTAATTTTTTCTCAATTTAGAGATAACTTTTGTTACTAGAAAATAACCCTAATAAAAGTTTCTTTGAATTTTTCGTCAAATGTCCGTCAACTTCAGACTTTTCCGTTTTTGACGACAATTTGTATACACCTTTTGAGGTGAATTTGCATTCTAATTCGGGTAGTAAATTTATGTCAAATTGTATAGCAAGTGTATACAAATTGTCATCAAAAACGAAAAAGCCCGAAGTTGACGAACATTTGACGAAAAATTCAAGGAAACTTTTGTAAAGTAAACTTTTGCTAAGCAAACTGTGCTGTTAGAGCAGTTACTGTCAATTTTCTGAGAAATTTGGTAACAGGTTGCCGTCAACTAATGGAATGCCAATTTATGCGGCCAACTTAGCGACAGGTTGCGGCAGTAGATCATCGCCACCTTGCTGTCAACTTGGCTATCAGGGTAGGTTTGCCGAGCAACTACATGGATAGACGAATGAAACTTGACCTACAAATTGACCTTAATCTACAGATGTAGTCATCAATACCTGGTATACTTAATTATGGCAGTGCTAAGTTTAGTATACCAGGCATTAATGGCCACATATGCACGTCTGCATTTTAAAGACAAGTTAATAGAAAATGTCGCTTGTAAGTTGCGTAAAAATCCGAGCAACGATGGTAACTTTCCATTTGACAAAAAGTTGGGGTCAACTAATTGAACATTTGCACTCATAACTTTTTGCAGTCATTTTGACGTTAAATCTCGGCCATAAATTTCTGTCGACTTGCAGTCAAGGTGACTATTAGGTTTGAATTAGTAAGTTGAAATTTCAAATACATGACTAACATTTTAAAAATATTAATCAGTAATATGATACTAATTTCAATTCGCACACTAAATTATATAATATATCATCTGTATACAGACAGTTGTATGTATATTTTGTAGCAAATTTATTAATAAAAAAGGTCCATTCATTCGTTTTTTCGAAAAATAAGTTTTTCACAGTTTGCAGGACAAAAAAGTAATAAAAAACAACGTTTCCCATGTTATTTAAACGGGAAAACTTAACATGCGATGGAGGACCTCTTAGAATTGGAATTTTGAGCTCCGCTTTTAACAGGAGCTTTGTTGGGACATTTTCTGAGATATTTTGGGGTGAGAGCGAAAAATAAAAAATATCGTCGTTTTTTGGCACACCCTAATGTATATACATACTACATAAACGTATTTTTGTTAAGTTGTCAACATGAAGCAATCCATAATTTGAAAGAATTTAAAACTAACTACTTTCATGTCGTAATATGATGTGAAAATAGCTAAAAGGCGAAAATTACGATAAAAACGGAGAAAAGTCTTCCAGATCCCTAAATCGGCGCACGAGAATTAAGAAAACATTTTTTTTTTTAATAAATTATCAAAATACGCAAATTGCAATAAAATTCGATAGTAATAAGATGATTATTAATAAATAAATAGATAAAATATAATAATATGTCCAATTTATTGATAATTTTAAATTTTAAATACGAGTGAGGTTAAACAGACCTCTGACTCCAGAAAAGAGACACGGTCGTCTCGCGCCGTCCATGTACACGCGCACACATATGTGTTTGAACGTGTACTTGGCGCGAGACACTGCCGTGTCTCCGGATTTATGATTAGTTTCCATTATTTATTTTTTGAATTATTTGTCAGTAAGACAGAATTTCTCAAATAGATTTTATTCCGATCAGATTCCGGAAAAAGCCAGACAATGTTCATAGTCACTTTCAGATCTTTAATTTGAAAACACCCAAAAAATATTCAAAGACAAAAATTTTTAAGACTCAGACCTAAAAAATTCTGGTATGAGTCATATTATGACATTCTAATCTTCATAATCCTCAAGTAAGTATTTTTTTTTTAAGTTCTTCAAAACCATAAAATTGTCACTCTAAATTATTTTCGCTCAAAAAATATAAAAATCCTGCAAGGAAAATACGACGTTGTTCAAAATTTGTCACACCTCTAATTTTTTTAATGTTCCAAAAATGTTCATTTTGAAGTTCCCAATTGTTTCAGTTTCTGAACGTTCACTATCGGGAATGTTTTTGGAAAGAATTTTTTTTACACGGGATGCCGATGTTCAAGGCATGATTATAAGGAAACGGTCCATCGGACGAAAAATGTCATTCAGACCTTTTTTTGTAGAGCATCAAATTTCCTTCAAGAAATGTATTCAAGTCAATTTTGTTGATCTCGATGGTTTGAGAGTTATGAGACAAAAGCGCGCTCATTAAAAAAAAAAAGGCCCTTCGCAGCCGAAATGGAAGGTAGATTTTTCAATTAATTGATATAAAAAAATAGTTTTATACATACATATCTTGTTAGTGTATAGTCATGATATGAAATTAGACTCGTTTTCTAGGAGTGAGGGTAAAAAAAGACAACGATTATTATTGATAGAGAACTTCAGATAGTTGATTTGACATAACATTATACAGGTAATGTACCAAACTAACCTTCACATAAATAAAGTATTGAAAATTTAATTAGTATGAGATCATAATTGTAATCGCTGTTACCATGACAAGCCCAGTTAAAATAACAGTAATACTTTTATTTAAAATATAAAATAGCTGTGAAATTTACAGGTTATTTTGTTCACAATAAAATACACGTCACAAAATTGTATTACAATGGGAAATGCATAAGTTATGTGGTATGAAAACCATATTTTCAACATTTTTGATTTCATTAAAAAGTTCAAGGGTATCAAATTATTGGAAGAAAAGGTCAAAACATGGAGCTTAAGGTCATAAATTAAAGATTATTAGACAAGCTTTCAGATACTTTTTACGTAAATTGTCTATGAATGTTAGTTTATAAGTTATATAATAAGCTTTAACAGTGATTAAAAACTGATTTTTACGAAAAATCATGAAAATTTTAAACAGCCATAATTTCAAAACTATTCGAACGATTCAGCCCATCTTCGAACCTGATCAAGGTAATCGCCTATAGAATAAGTGTAAAAAATTTCATCAAGATCCGATAAGAACTGTGGGTGCTATCGTAATGACAAGACAAGTGATAATCATTGGGAGTAGAGGTACATTTGATACATTATAAGTAATAAAAGAAATACTTCTGAAATATAAAATAGCAGTGAAATTTACAGGTTAATTTATGCACAATAAAATACAACTGACGAAACTGGATTACAATGGAACAAGCATAAGTTCTGTGGACTGAAAACCATATTTTCAACATTTTTTGATTCCATTAAAATTTTCAAGGCTATGAAATTGTTGGAAGAAATGGTCAAAATATAAAGTTTGAGGTCATAAATTAAAGCTTATTAGTCACGCTTTAAAATACTTTTTGCAGAAATTATCTATGAGTTGTAGTTTTAAAGTTATATGGACTTGAAAGTGATTAAAAACTGATTTTTTAGAAAAATCGTTAAAATTTCAAACAGCCATAACTTCTAAACTAATCAACCGATTCAGCCCATCTTCAAACAACCGTGGTAATTACACATAAAATTAGTGTAGAAAGTTTCATTAAGATCGGATAAGAATTGTAGACGCAATCGTGTCCTCAAAAGTCGGCTCTATTACATAATATATATATATATATATATATATATATATATATATATATTATACAATTTTCTACACTAATTTTATGTGTAATTACCACGGTTAAGTTTGAAGATGGGCTGATTCGGTCGATTAGTTCAGAAGTTATGGCTGTCTGAAATTTCAACGATTTTTCGAAAAAATCAATTTTTAATCACTTTCAAGTCCATATAACTTTAAAACTACAATTCATAGATAATTTCTGCAAAAAGTATTTTAAAGCGTGACTAATAAGCTTCAATTTAGGACCTCAAACTTTATATTTTGACCATTTCTTCCAATAATTTCATAGCCTTGAAAATTTTAATGGAATCAAAAAATGTTGAAAATATGGTTTTCAGTCCACATAACTTATGCTTGTCTTATTATAATCCAGTTTTGTTAGTTGTATTTCATTGTGCACAAAATAACCTGTAAATTTCACTGCTATTTTATATTTTAAAAGTATTTCTTTTATTATTTATGATGTATCAAATGTACCTCAAATCCTGATGATTATCACTGGTCTTGTCATTACGATAGCGCCCACAGTTTTTTACGGATCTTGATGAAATTTTTTACACTCATTCCATAGGCGATTACCTCGATCAAGTTCAAAGATGGGCTGAATCGTTCGAATAGTTTTAAAATTATGGCTGTTTAAAATTTTCATGATTTTTCGTAAAAATCAGTTTTTAATCACTGTTAAAGCTTATATAACTTAAAAACTAACATTCGTAGACAATTTACGTAAAAAGTATCTGAAAGCTTGTCTAATAATCTTCAATTTATGACCTTAAGCTCCATGTTTTGACTTTTTCTTCCAATAATTTGATAGCCTTGAAAATTTTAATGGAATCAAAAAATGTTGAAAATATGGTTTTCATACCACATAACTTATGCATTTCCCATTGTAATACAATTTTGTGACGTGTATTTTATTGTGAACAAAATAACCTGTAAATTTCGCAGCTATTTTTTATTTTAAATAAAAGTATTACTGTTATTTTAACTGGGCTTGTCATGGTAATAGCGATTACAATTATGATCTCATACTAATTAAATTTTCAATACTTTATTTATGTGATCGTTAGTTTGGTACATTACCTGTATAATGTTATGTCAAATCAACTATCTGAAGTTCTCTATCAATAATAATCGTTGTCTTTTTTTTACCCTCACTCCTAGAAAACGAGTCTAATTTCATATCATGACTATACACTAACAAGATATGTATGTATAAAACTGTTTTTTTATATCAATTAATTGAAAAATCTACCTTCCATTTCGGCTGCCGAATGGCCTTTTTATGCCTAAAAATGCCACAGGCTTACTGTAAGCGAAACCATGACCCTAAAGACGATAATGAATTTAGCAGAAAATTAAAAATTTTTTGATTTTTTTTTGAATAATTGAAATTGAAGAAAAAAAAAAAATATGCACATGTAGAAAATTTAAAAGACTACAAGTGCAATTTTTTAAAATATTTTTTCTTTTATAATTTATCATTTTTTTAAAAAATCCAAAAATTATTACAAGTCGACTAAAGTCAGTATCATAAAGTTAGCAGACAATTAGTAATTTTCGGTTTTTTTTTTTCACCAAATAAATTACCAAAAAACAAAAAATAAAAATTTTCACATGTAGAAAATGTAAAAAACTACAAGTGCAATTTTTTCAAATATTTATTTTTTTATTATTTATTGTTTAAAAAAAAGTCAAAAAATTATTAGACGTCGGCTAACTTCAGTATCATAAAGTTAGCAGACAATTAGTAATTTTTGGATTTTTTTTTTCGCCAAATAAATTACAAAAAAACAAAAACTAAAAATTTGCACATGCAGAAAATTTAAAAAACTGTAGGTGCAATTTTTTCAAATATTTATTTTTTTATTATTTATTGTTTCAAAAAAAGTCAAAAAGTTATTAGACGTTGGCTAACTTTAGTATCATGGCGAAACGTCATATCATGACTTAATAAAATAAAATAAAAAAACAGTCTACGAATATCGGTTGGATTGGATTAATATTATTTATAATTAATAATTAAATTTTTTAATTATCTATAGATTATTTTTGATAGTTCAAAACTTACTTTGTCTTCTTTCATAACCCAACTCATAGAATCGATCAAGTTGGACTATTTGCTTTGGATACTCGGTATACATCTGAATATCATGAGTATACTGGTCTCGTAGATCACCTTCTTCTTCGATTATGCAGTACTTTCGTTTCTTAATACCATATTTAGACTCCATAATTAATTAAATTTAAACCTTAATTAACGACACGGCGCATAAAAATATAAAAAAGTTTGACAGGATTTGAGTTGTTATTTGAATTTACTATTAATATTTACATAAGTAATCCAATAAATTTATCATAGCATTTAAAAACTAATTTTAAGAAGCAGATCAATTAATTGATTTGAAATTTTTTGACATTTGTTAATACATTGATTTGTTTAAATAAATAAAATGATTTAAAAAAATTATTATACACAAGTACTGATAACCACAAAAGTATTTTTTTTCATTGTATACAAATGCAGCCGGCTTTCGAGAGTAAACTTTTCCGCCAAAAGGGCCAAAAGTGATTTGAGTTATGGATTCTCATGGTAGATGGCACTATTGCCTTATTTCTACGTACTTAGATATCCACCTTAACCGCAAGTTAACTTCTCTATACTCTGATAGCCAAGGGCGAGAAACTGACGAGAAACTTGCAGCCGCAATTGGACACCAAGATGGCCGTCAACAGTTGGTCCCTCCAAAGTTGATAGACATTTTCTGAGAAAGTTGGTGGCAAAAGTTGCTTGCAAAAGTTGATAATCATAAATTGACGGTAAGTTTCCTTCCAATTTTCTCAGAAACTTGCATTCCAGTTACAGCTCCATACTGGCGTCAACTTTCTGAGAAAGTTGGCGGTAACTTGTAACCAAAAGTTGCAAAAGCTAAAGTTGTCGTCAAGTTGGTCGGAAACTAATGAATGACCAACTTTTTCACGATCAACTCGTGCTATCAGGGATAATATCACAGTTGTTATGTCCTGGAAGCCCAAGTGGCCAGGTTCGCTTTTTGTTAGCTTTTAGTTGCCCATTCCAAGTCAACTTTCTGCTATCGCAAAATATTAATAAAATGGTGTCGAATAGAATTTTTAAAAAATTAACTTTTAAAAGCTTTCTTAAAGTTACCAAAAAAATTTTAACAAAACGCAACATAAAAAATGTTAGTAAATTGTTAGCATAAAATGACGTGATAAATGATGACTAGCCAGACAGCATTAAAGTCGGAATGACCGCTTTAAGACGTCTTTTTGAAGGCGTCCTCAAGAAGTCTTATAGTGACTTCTTAAAGGTGTCATTTTTAAGAACTCTTAATTAAGAGTTCTTGAAGACCCCATAAATAAGACGTCAGTTTTGTGACGTCTAAATGTATTATTTTTTAAACTTCTTCTTCTGAAGTCTTATTTGCGAAGTCAGAAAAAAGAACTCTTTTTAAAGACGTCTTACTGAGTTCGTTAGGTGGCTCATTCGACATCTTGAGAACTTCTTAAAGATGTTGATGAGACATCCAAATCATAAATAGGAACTCATTCAGAACTCATCAAGATGTCATTTTGGTATCTGGGTATTTCGGGATAAATAAAAGGTATCATTTTAATGCCGACAATTTGTTATCCGGAAATGTTCTCTAAATGTTGACTTTTTTATGTTATTCAAAAGAGAACATTGAGTTGTTAATGTTTTGTTTACTATTTTAGGTGAACATTTTGTCATATTTTAAAGTTAGCTTTATTTTGACAACTGGCAACTGATAAATGTTGACATTGTTTATATCATTTTATGTTACCTTTTTTATAACTTTATCTTATTTACGCTGCAATTTTTTTAATGTTGTGACGTGTGTTCAACATGTCGATCGCTATACATCAAAGTGCGTTCAAGAAAACGATAAATGCCTTAAAATAACTTTTACTACATGTAAATTTTATGATCAATCATTAAAAATAAATTTAAATATTAAAATTATATAATATATATATTTGTATAAACCGATAGTGGACAATTAAGAGTTAGTAAATAAATAAAACACTAGTGCATTCCATATCTTATTGTAAAATAAGAAATCGTTTTTGCTTGTTTAATTTATAAAATAAATCAAATCAAAATAGGAATTTTTTCAGTTTACAATAATATACCCTAAGTACTTTGTTTTTGATTATTTACGTACTTTTAATTCCACAACTATATATCCTATCCACAAGCCTTCAAAATTTAACAATTTTCTGTCATTAAGTCCACTTAAATATGTTTAATTTGTTAACATAAAGATAACATTCTAAATCTTATATGTTAACATAAAAAAGTTGTCAATTTGTTACTTTTTTTTGTATCAAAAAGCTAATTGCTATTTGTCAACAAAACGTTACTAAGTGTTATCAAAAAGTTACCATAATGTTGACAAAAAGTTGATAAATTGTTAACAGAAAGTTATCGTTTTGAAATATAAGAAAGTTAACTTTTTGCTGGACATTAGTGGTGATATTTGTTGAAAAAAATCTGCTTTTTTACATCGCAAAATAAATGGTAACATTTTTTTGTTAACTTTTTTGATGCAAAAAAGTTAACATTTGGCCACTTGGGTAGTTACTAGGATCGGAGTTGACGCCACCTCCTGGACAGTGGGCAGTTCGTTGTCACGCGGGACCAATTTTAAATTCGAAAACAGTGATAAATTTATTGTTGACTGATGATGATTATGATTACTATTTAATGAAATAATGAAGTTATGAATAAGGATAGATGTAATTGATAAAATAACTTTTATATGAAGACTGAGTTTTATTATAAAGTATAGATAAAATTTGATCAGTAATAACAGTTGTGCTCGTCAATAGTTCTCGGAGAGAAGAGCTACGACCGCTTGTAAGAAAGGAGCTAACCCTAAAGTCAAATGGCAGCATGTAAAATACACTAAGCTGCTACCCAGATACCAAAATGACATCTTGATGAGTTCTGAATGAGTTCCTATTTATGATTTGGATGTCTCATCAACATCTTTAAGAAGTTCTCAAGATGTCGAATGAGCCACCTAACGAACTCAGTAAGACGTCTTTAAAAAGAGTTATTTTTTCTGACTTCGCAAATAAGACTTCAGTATGAATTTACCATGACGTCTTCAAGGAGCTCCTAATTTTGACTTCATAAAGAAGTTTAAAAAATAATACATTTAGACGTCACAAAACTGACGTCTTATTTATGGGGTCTTCAAGAACTCTTAATTAAGAGTTCTTAAAAATGACACCTTTAAGAAGTCACTATAAGACTTCTTGAGGACGCCTTCAAAAAGACGTCTTAAAGCGGTCATTCCGACTTTAATGCTGTCTGGGTATGTCGAAAACAATTGTAAAATATTTTCAGCTATTGGTTTTAATTAAGATCTATAAGTTTAAAAATTCTTTATTTTTGTTTAATATTTGTTCCTTATAGACAATTATGATATTGCTAGACAAGTGGAAATTGCGGCGGTTGATTTATCTACATATAACGAAGCGTCTTTCATAAACATCACTAAAAAAAAGGAAGCTTTAACAAAGCGCCACGGAAACCACCAGCACGCTATCAAAAAACTTCCGATGATGATTCCACGGATGATAATGATACGGACAATATGTTATCAATTTGCTTTTTATAATTGTATTTATATGTCATCACCTAAAATTTCATAAAATTTTTATGACTTAGAATCGTTGGTAATAGATGATGAATCAAATGATAATGAAAAAGTATCCGCAAATGATTTTAATTATAAATCGATTGATAATAGTCACGATGACGGCTTACCAGAGACCCAGCCCTTAGATTACGGGGATTTTTTTGAAGATCCTGCATATGATCATTTGAAGGAAAAAGGAAGCAAAAATGAAAAATTATCTATACGTAAAATTGAAATCCTTGGTAAGTATTATACAGCATTAATTGATATAGTCATAAAAAGTATATTATATAAACTTAATAAATAATTTGCATCTATAGATAAGCCCATTAATGTAATTGAAACTGATGAAAGTTTGAAGTTTCCTAATCTTTCATCAACAAATATTGTCATAACAGCAGACATGTACATATCCATAAATCTAAACATCTAAAATATCCAAAAATTGTTAATTGTCTGTTTTAACTTTAGGATCATAAATTTTTTAAGACTGTTGAAGTTTCAATAAAATAAAAATAATTATTTTCATGATTTTATATACAATTGTTAGTTGCAACCCACGATGCACATTGCCAGAATTGGAGGTGCAATCAAAACTTGGCTTCAACATGCAATTGATTGTGTAAAATACACAGCTGATAAACACCCTGGCGGATCCGCTTACACCGTGTATTACGGAGTTAATTCAGTGTTAATACGTCTACCACTAAATATACACCTGAATTACACTAAATTTACACGGTGTATTTGTGAAAATTTTACTAGGAGTATACACGTGATTTACACACATGTTTAACACCCAAATTACATCGTATGAACACCAAATTGCTATCCGTCACGACTTAGAGCCCACCGTGTATATACGGTGTAGCCACCGTGTAAATGTATGCAAAGTGCATACGCCATGAATACACCGTGGATACACTCTGCACTTGTGCTATTTCCGCACAGTGTATGCCTGGTGTACTGATTGTGTATGTACTCACTATTCACAGTATATATACGGTATACTTACAGTGTATAGAAGTGGTTTAAGCAAAGTGCAATTGCGGCGAACACGCAGATCATATAAAGTATTCACAATTTCCAAAATAATATGTTTGAATATATTAAAAAGTTTTAAGCATTATTTTTTGGCTGTTAACCCCATGAAATAGAAATTATAAAAAAAAACTGTACGTTGCAATATAAAAAATTCGTATTTTTAGTATAAAAAAATATATTTTTATTATATTATATTTTTTTTCATATCATCATACCCCGATGAAAAAAGTTTTTGTCTAATTATATATGATTATATATATGGGGCATTCCATGCCAAATCGTCCTACCAATGGATTTTGCATCTCTAATTTGGCTGAAATTGGGTCACTTTTTTGTACCCCTAGAAAAAGGTTTTTATGAATTTTTTCAAATTTTTTCATCCAGCCCATCGGGAGATATGAATTTTTTAAGATTTCGGGGATTTTTTTTTTAAATGGCCATAACTTAGTGGAAAATTATCCGATTTGGGTCTTTTTTTTTTCAAAATTCGTGTTTTTCGTTGAATATTCTAGAAAATTTATACAAAAAAGTATTCATTATGAATTTGATGGTTTTTTCATTATTTTAAACTTAAAACAGCGATTTTAAGATTGTTTGTATCCTTCGATTTTTTTGAAAAAATTTTCAAAAATATTGCTCCTCAAAACACGAATTTTGAGCCTAGTCTCGTAATGGGATAATGGTGGGTTATAATTTTTTTTTAACTTCCCGCTAATAAAATTGAAAATTTTCAAACATTCGGGACGTTATTGGTTTCGGTCCGATTTCCGAAAACCGAATTTCTATCAGATCTTGACGTTTTGAGGTTCTAAGAAGCTATTCTGACTAATTTCACGATTGTGTCCGAGTGTATGTAGATGTGTATGTACGTCCGTATGTAAATATCTGTAACTTTTGAACGGATAAACCGATTCTGATCGTTGAGGTGTCATTCGACGCGTCTTGTTAGTATCTATAAACTATAAAAATCCGAGCTTAATCGATATGGAGCGTTCGGAGATATTTCAAAAATAAAATTTTTTCAAAAATGTTTTTTTTTGATAACTTTTAATTTGCTCAATGGATTGATTCCAAAATCTAATCAGCTCTAGAACTTTATAAGCCGCGTCGAATGACACCTCAACGATCAGAATCGGTTCATCCGTTCAAAAGTTACAGATATTTACATACGGACGTGCATACACATCTACATACACTCGGACATAATCGTGAAATTAGTCAGAATAGCTTCTTAGAACCTCAAAACGTCAAGATCTGATAGAAATTCGGGTTTCGGAAATCGGACCAAAACCATTAACGTCCCGAATGTTTGAAAATTTTCAATTTTATTAGCGGGAAGTTAAAAAAAATTATAACCCACCATTATCCCATTACGAGACTAGGCTCAAAATTCGTGTTTTGAGGAGCAATATGTTTGAAAATTTTTTCAAAAAATCGAAGGATACAAACAATCTTAAAATCGCTGTTTTAAGTTTAAAATAATGAAAAAACCATCAAATTCATAATGAATACTTTTTTGTATAAATTTTCTAGAACATTCAACGAAAAACACGAATTTTGAAAAAAAAAAAACCCAAATCGGACAATTTTCCACTAAGTTATGGCCATTTAAAAAAAAAATCCCCGAAATCTTAAAAAATTCATATCTCCCGATTGGCTGGATGAAAAAATTTGAAAAAATTCATAAAAACCTTTTTCTAGGGGTACTAAAAAGTGACCCAATTTCAGCCAAATTAGAGATGCAAAATCCATTGGTAGGACGATTTGACATGGAATGCCCCATATTCATATATATATATATATAATCATATATGATTATTAGACTGTGTCAAAATAAGTTTTTTTTTTTTCTTTTCAATTGGACAAATCTTTTAAGTTTCATCAATATGAAAAAAAAATTCTCCTAAAGTTTGAGCTCAATATCTCAAAAATTGAGCTGGCGCAAAGGGGGGTTTCCTTTCCCATTTAAATAACATGGCAAATTTTATTTTTTTTTTATTTTTAAAATAACTATACGAAGAAATTTTTTTTTTTAATTTTGCTCTCGACTATCTTACAGGAAATTTAATTCTCTACAAAATAGTCTATGTCCATTTTTTTTGGTAAACTCAACAGAAACGAAGTTACAGAGGGCCGAATAGGAGGAAAAGAATAATTAATGAATTAATAACAGAAAAAAATTTATTATTTTAACTTATCAATTAGTTAACTCAATTCACTTCATTATTCATCAAAAAATTTTCGAATTCAACATTTTTTCGAATTAATAACAAAACAAAATTTACAATAAAACAGAAATTAATTTTAATTATAAAATTAAAACAGAAATGAATTTTAATTATAATTAATTTCTGTTTTATTGTTAATTTTGTTTTGTTATTAATTCGAAAAAATGTTGAATTCGAAAATTTTTTGATGAATAATGAAGTGAATTGAGTTAACTAATTGATAAGTTAAAATAATAAATTTTTTTCTGTTATTAATTCATTAATTATTCTTTTCCTCCTATTCGGCCCTCTGTAACTTCGTTTCTGTTGAGTTTACCAAAAAAAATGGACATAGACTATTTTGTAGAGAATTAAATTTCCTGTAAGATAGTCGAGAGCAAAATTAAAAAAAAAAATTTCTTCGTATAGTTATTTTAAAAATAAAAAAAAAATAAAATTTGCCATGTTATTTAAATGGGAAAGGAAACCCCCCTTTGCGCCAGCTCAATTTTTGAGATATTGAGCTCAAACTTTAGGAGAATTTTTTTTTTCTTACATACATAATTAGATCTGATCATACCTGGCTGTTATAAGCCCATATATAAGTCTATATATGATCAGATCTGATTATATATAAGTCTATATATAATTAGATATGATCATACCTGGCTGTTATAACTTTTTATATAACCATATACATGTCTATATATGATCAGATCTGATAATATATAGGTCTATATTAGATTGGGCCAAAAAAATCGACTATTTTTTTTTCTTTCGATACTGTAAAAATATTATTCCTGATGACCAAAAAAAATTATTGTGCAAGTTTGAGCCCTTAATATTGATATTAAGAAGTGTATCGTTACGAATGTTCGCTTTTTGACAGAAATTTCATTTTTTACCCAGAACTCGTAAATCATCTATCTGAAAAATTTTAGCAATGCACATTTTTGAAGGAAATTAAATTTCCTACAAAAAATCTCTCCTAGTAAATTGACGTAAAACGAGCCGTTTCCTTGTAATCGTGCCTTAAATATTGGTTTGTTTTTTAAATTCTTTACTTTCATTTTAGATTTTTGTAACTACTAAAAATATTAGAATTATTTCTAGTCAAGATACATAATTTTAAAGGAAATTTAATGCTCTACAAAAAAGGTCTCTTAATATTTTTTGCTAAATTCACTTCTTCGAAAGTTATTCAGGTTATTTAAGTCGTTTTTACTCAACTTCAACCTTGAATAACTTTTGAAGGAGTGAATTTCGCAAAAAATGTTAAGAGACCTTTTTTGTAGAGCATTAAATTTTCTTTAAAAATACGTATCTTGACTAGGAAAAATTTTAATATTTCTAGCATTCACAAAAATCCAAAATAGAAACAAAGAATTTAAAAAATAAATCAATATTTAAGGAACGGTTACAAGAAAACGGCTCGTTTTACGTCAATTTATAAAGAGAGATTTGTAGGGAATTCAATTTCCTTTAAAAATATACTCTGCTCAAATTTTTTAGACAGATGATTTACCAGTTTTGAGTACAATATGAAATTTCTTTTAAAAAAACGAAAAGTCGTAACGATACACCTCTTAATATCAATATTAAGGGCTCAAACTTGCACAATAATTTTTTTTGGTCATCAGGAATACTATTTTTATAGTATCGAAAGAAAAGAAAAATAGCTGATTTTTTTGACCCAGTCTAATATATATATATATATATATATATATTAGGGTGATTCAAAAAATAACAAATTTTGTTTTTTTTCTCGCAAACAGGTTCAAAAGTTTCATTTAGCTAAAAAAAGACGCCTGTGAAAATTAGAGCTCTTAATATTAACATTAAGAGGGTCCGCATTATTTGCACTTTTCTATTTTCCATAAAAATAACATGAAAAAAATTTTTTGTTGCGTCTTCTGATTTATATAACTCGCTAACGATGCGTCATAAGAATAATTAACAGGCATATTTTTATAGGTAATTGAATGCTCTACAAAAAAGCCTCTTATCATTCTTTGATAAATTTATTTGTTCGAAAGTTATTTGAGGTTGAAGTCGAAGTCATATTAAATTTTGAGATCTTTTTACATTTCCGGCGAAACTATCAGACTTATTACAAAATATCATGGGATCATTTTTGTAGACAATTTAATTCCCTAGAAGTTATTCCCGTAAAGTTTTTTCAGATTCCGCATTGTTTTCTAGTTATTTATATTTTAATGCGAAGTTCTTAAAATCGATCAGAAGACTATTTTTTTTATGAGCTTGACATTAAAATGAAAATAACTAGAAAACAATGCGAAATCCGAAAAACTTTATTTGCAATAATTTTTAAGAACAAAAATTATCTACAAAAAAGTTCCTATGACATTTTTTGATAAGACTGATACTTTCGCCGGAAAAGTAAAAAAATCTCAAAATTTACTATAAACTTGACTTGAAGCTTAAATAACTTTTGAACAGTTTGATTTATCAAAAAATGATAAGAGACTTTTTTGTAGGGCGCTCAACTTCCATCAAAAACATTTATTGTGCATAAAAATTCGTTGATTCGTTTGTGAGCTAGAAAATTTAAAAAAAAAAAATTTTTTCCCGTGATATTTAAATGGAAAATAGAAAAATGGATTGAGGCAAGCCTTAATACCATTATTAAGAGCTCGGATTGGTACCAAAACTTTCATTTTTAGTTATACTTTCAATTTTTGGATGCCATAAAAAAAAAAAAAAAATTTTTTTTTTTTTTTGAAACACTAGTATATATGTAGGAGAGGGAAGTCACCGGTGCTATAAGCAGCAGCGGAAGTAGTTCGATGCTCGCCACGAGATCGCGCCCACCAATTGTAGTGTCCCTGGTAAGAAACTTATTCCAGAACTGTTAAATTCCAAACTTGAGACCATTCTGGCCCGGGTACTCCTCCGTTATTTGACAGAGTGATAAGTACCATTTTTGATGGTAATATAGTACATGCTATATTACATAATGACAAAAATATTTAATATCAATGTTTCCATGAATAATTATTCCTAGAAATTAAACTTGGACTTACAAAAAAAAATAATGTTGATAAGAAGTATAGAGTCTCTACTATATGAACAAAAATTTACAATTTATTTAATACCTTGTATAAGATGTAATTTAAGCGTACAATTTAAATTTCCACTGAATCAGCCGTGGTGTAAAATAAGTGTAGTTTTAGTATAATCTTTCTTTTATTGAAGCTCCGGTGTGAATAGCGGGTAAAAATCGTGTAATACGATGTAATTTAAGCGTAAAATTTTAATTTCCACTGAATCAGCCGTGGTGTAAAATAAGTGTAGTTTTAGTGTAATCTTTCTTCTATTGAAACTCCGGTGGGAATAGCAGTTAAAATCGTGTATCCCGGAGGAGTACGGTGTAATTTAAGTGTATGTTGCGTGTAATTTTTTCACATTTACACGGTGGGATTTCAGGGGATTCAGTGGAATCGGATCCGCCAGGGCATAAACCTAAAGATTAAAAACAACGACTGAAACGAATATATTTATTTATTTATTATTATTATTATTATTATTATTATTATTATTATTATTATTATTATTATTATTATTATTATTATTATTATTATTATTATTATTATTTTTTTTTTTTTTTTTTTTTTTTTTTTTTTTTTTTTCTATTGAATACGTAATTTTTTTTTTAATTATTTTTTTGATACACGAAGAAAAATGGAATTTAATTATCTTCCAATTTTTATTATGCAAACTCAAAACAGGAAGTGGATTCCCAAAATATCATTATGCTGCAATACGAAAAATCTACACTGAAAACTTATTGATAAACTGTAATGAAAATTATTAATCTACAATAGGAATTATAGTAGAGAATATAAAATTTTCAGATGCTCACAATATTAGTTATTATAGTACAGTATAATAATTTTTTAGTGTTCCTGATTAAACAAAACGATTTGTGACGATTAAAACTGTTTTAATCGTCACAAATCGTCATGAATCGTCAATTGATGATTAAAAACGATTAAATTTTTAATCGTTTTAAATCATCGTGAATCGTCAATTGATTATTAAAGAAGATTAAAAACGATTAAATTTTTAATCGTTTTTAATCGTCGTGAATCGTCAATTGATTATTAAAGAAGATTAAAAACGATTAAGTTTTTAATCGTTTGAAATCGTCGCGAACCGTCAATTGACGATTCGAGAGAATTTAAAACGATTGTTTTTAATCGTTTTAAATCGTCGTGAATCGTCAATTGACGATTCGACAGGATTAAAAAAGATTAAAAATTTAATCGTTTTTAATCTTCTTTAATAATTAATAGACGATTCAAGAGGATTAAAAACGATTAAATTTTTATATCGTTTTAAATCCTCACGAATCATCAATTGATAATTAAACAGGATCGAAAACGATCGAAAATTTCGAATCGTTTAATACCTAAGAATCGTAGACTGATGATTAAAGAGTTTTTATAATCCCTGATTTAAAAACATGATTTAGAATAATTTAAAACATTTTGAAATGATTTAAAACAATTTGAATTGACTAATATATAGATATACACTTATCATGGAGCAAATCATTTTTCTTAATCAGGGATGGTAATTGTTTTTAATATATTAACTTACTTACATAATTTTTAAGTCTTAAATAAATCTAGGTCCCAAATAACAACTATTATGCTTTTATCATTTTTTTAATATTTGTCATTATTTTTTTTTGTTATAATAAAAATTCAAAAAATTAATATTTAAATTTTTTGAAAATCATTTTTATTTTTTTTTTTGAAAAAATACAGATAGTTTAATAAGTTAAAACATTATAATACCATTTTGTTCATATATTTATCGAAAATATAACAAAGACATAAAGTTTCAATTTGTATTTAGAATATAATAAATAAATAAATATTTAAAGTAATTTTGATCGTAAGATTAGATCACCAGTACTGAGCCCCTAACCAGTAGCCAACCGGTTATATACTCCAACATTAGCTCAAAATATATATAAATATAATTTAACATAAAGTGGCTGTGGCTACTGGTTTCGGGCTCAGTAGTGGCACTCCTACCCTTTGTAGGGTTTACATTCTATCTTCGTCAATTTGTAATTCAGGCTCACTCTTATCTGACTCACTCTCGACATTATGATTATAATGACGATCAATTTGTTTGTATTTTTTAATACTTTTGTTTAATTCTTCTTCTTCGACATCATCACCGTCTGTTTGATAATTATTATCATTATTATCATCATTATGATTATTATCATCATTATGATTATTATCATCATCATCATCATTATCATCATCATCATTGTCGACATTTATTGAGTCATCAGCAACATGTTCGACTTCGTTAAGAACTTTTTCTTTTCTTTGGCGGTTATCTTTCAAATTTTTTGGTTTAGGTTTACTCGGCGGCCTCTTCAAGTTACTGATAAAATTTGTGAGATAAGTTGATAATTTGCCTAAAAGTATATCTCTTCTCGGGTTTTTGTAATTTTTTGTGTAAACAGAGTTATCAAGATAATATTTATATACACCTGAAAAAAAAATTCATAATTCAAACTATTACATTTTCGATATTTTCAAAAAAAGACAAAAAAAAAATATGGCAAAATATTCCCAGGGAATAATATTTTAATGAAATTTTATACTAAAAATAACGGGCAAAATTTTATAAAATAAAATTATTTAGAATATCGAAAAATTTTTTTTTTCTCGTTTTTTTGAATATTTTAAAAACTGTCCATTCGATCAATTCCAAAATCTAATCAGCTCAAGAATTCGATGAAAGCATTCGATTACTGCCAATAACGTTTCACTCGGTAATCCGTTCGAAAGATATCATCGACGGAAAAATGAAAAAAATCTTTTTTTTTTTTGTTTTTTGTGAATATTTCGGAAACTATCGAATCGATCAATTCCAAAATCTACTCAGCGCTAGAACGCGATAAAAGTATTCGATTGCTGCCAAGAACGTCTCAATCAGATAATCTGTTCGAGAGATATCGTCGACGGAATAATGAATATAAAATCTATATCTGCTTTTTTCATTGAATAACATCATAATTACTGAACAACATTACTCAAAACTAATGTGTTCTTCTTTATGTAAGTCATTAGAAGTGACTGCTTAAAAATCGTCATGTTTGCTCGTATCACGATATACTCACACGATATAGATACAACGTATCACGTAGATACTTATTTTTAAGCTAATTATTGAACATAATTGTAAGTATTTAACATAAAACATAATCCTTTTGAGCTTGAAAAGCTCATAAAAAAGGGAAACAAAGATATTTTCGAGCTCGATTAGCTCGAAAATGTGTTAATACTGTTTTCGAGCTCTCAGAGGGAAGTTTTGGGGCTGTCCCGCAGGGCCAACCGATGCCCAGATTTTTTTTTTTTTTATTTTTAGCATTTTATTTTTATTATTTAAAACTGTAGATGAAAATATTGTTGGAATGAAAAAGGTACCAGTAAAAACAAAATTTTCATTTACATCAAGTAATAAATCGAAAATATTTTATTATTTATAGACGGGCTGTGTGCCTTATGATCAAAATTATTTTTTCAACTGATTCACTCACGTTAAATCGCCTTTACACTTCTTTGATTATACTAAAATGGGTTAAATTGTATACTGGTCTAAAGATCATTTGTTAAGGAATAATATCGACCCGATCTTAAATCGATTCATTATTCCATTGATTTAAAATGAATAATTTTAGTCCAAAAAACCTGCGCTGTCAGTTGTTACGTATAAATCTTCGGAAACAAAATAACTTTTTAAAAATGTTATAAATTGGCCTATTTTTTTTTTTATTATCTTAATATCTTTTTTCACAAGAACCCTTTTGATAATCTCTATCTAAATCCTTTTTGTTTAATTGAAATTAATAAAAAAACTTAAAACCGGCAATTTATGAAAAATTTTGCTGCCATCTATTATTTTTTTTACTATTATTTTTTCTTTTTTTCTCGTCCATCAACTACTGGCAGCAGCTTTAGTGTGATAGTAGAATAAAACTATCAAAAGTAACACCTATACAAAAAGTTGAATTATTTACAAAAAAATTTTTAACAATAAAAATTAAACTGAAAGAAAGAACTCAAAAACTGAGACTAAAAATGCGAAAAAAAATTAATAAGTTGAATAATGATTGATGTAAAAAAATATTTCTAATAATGATATAATCAAAGAAATTATTAAAAACAAAAACATTAATAATTATCATGGGTGATTGAGTTGTGCACTTTTGGATTTTCCTACATTACTTTGATTTTCGTTAACGATTAAGCTAAATAAAATCATTGTATTCAGATGGAAAGCAATGTAAGTGATTTAGATAAAGAGATAAATGAGTTTTGCATACACAGAAGCGTTAATATGAAATAATAATATATGAAATAAGCGGAAAATATTCAAGAAAAATTAAGAAAACGGTAATATTTCAAATTTTTTGTTGATAATATTCAAACTAACGTACGCATCGCAATTAATTATGTGACCATTCGGAACCAGAAATTACAATATTATTTTACGATTAAAGACGATTCATGACGATTTAAAATTTTTAATCGTCATGAATCGTTTTTAATCTTCATTCGGAACCAGAAATTACAATATTATTTTACGATTAAAGACGATTCATGATGATTAAAAATTTTTAATCGTCATGAATCGTTTTTAATCTTCATTCGGAACCAGAAATTACAATATTATTTTACGATTAAAGACGATTCATGACGATTTAAAATTTCAAATCGTCATGAATCGTTTTTAATCTTCATTCATAACCAGAAATTATAATATTATTTTACGATTAAAGACGATTCATGACGATTTAAAATTTCAAATCGTCATGAATCGTTTTTAATCTTCATTCAGAACCAGAAATTACAATATTATTTTACGATTAAAGACGATTCATGACGATTTAAAATTTTTAATCGTCATGAATCGTTTTTAATCTTCATTCGGAACCAGAAATTACAATATTATTTTACGATTAAAGACGATTCATGACGATTAAAAATTTTTAATCGTCATGAATCGTTTTTAATCTTCATTCGGAACCAGAAATTACAATATTATTTTACGATTAAAGACGATTCATGACGATTTAAAATTTCAAATCGTCATGAACCGTTTTTAATCTTCATTCAGAACCAGAAATTATAATATTATTTTACGATTAAAGACGATTCATGACGATTTAAAATTTCAAATCGTCATGAATCGTTTTTAATCTTCATTCAGAACCAGAAATTATAATATTATTTTACGATTAAAGACGATTCATGACGATTAAAAATTTTTAATCGTCATGAATCGTTTTTAATCTTCATTCGGAACCAGAAATTACAATATTATTTTACGATTAAAGACGATTCATGACGATTTAAAATTTCAAATCGTCATGAATCGTTTTTAATCTTCATTCAGAACCAGAAATTATAATATTATTTTACGATTAAAGACGATTCATGACGATTTAAAATTTCAAATCGTCATGAATCGTTTTTAATCTTCAATCAGAACCAGAAATTATAATATTATTTTACGATTAAAGACGATTCATGACGATTAAAAATTTCAAATCGTCATGAATCGTAAAATAATATTGTAATTTCTGTTTCCGATTGAAGATTAAAAACGATTCATGACGATTAAAAATTTTAATCGTCATGAATCGTTTTTAATCGTAAAATAATAAATCGTCTTTTGACGATTTAGGACGATTAAATCTAAAAATCCATGACGATTATGACGATTAAAGACGATTAATGATGATTTAATTTTTAATCGTTTTTAATCGTCACAAATCGTTTTGTTTAATCAGGGGTCTCATCTTCCTGTTTCAAGTTTGGTCAACAACATCGTAAAAATTCGTACTTTTTTTGTTTCCATTTTTCTTCGTGTATAATACGATGAGTGATATTTTATGCAATATAATGTAATTTATATGTAGAGATAATATATAATAATACATAAAATGATAAAAGCTAAGTGGGTTAAATATTTGTTTTACTGTACTAAAAATACCATGTTTCAATAAATAATTTTGAATTTATTTATCTGAAAATTTTTAAATACTTATTTTAATCCCTATTTCCCTAGTAAAAATGAAAACGAGGCGGTGGCTAGCGCCTCGCCAGTTTCGCTAGAGTAAAACAAGGCGCTAGCTAGCATAAAAACGAGGCACTGGCTAGCAGCTGGCCAGTTTCGCTAGAGATTATCTAAATCCAACATGGCGGCTTTTTTAAAGTCATTGGCGGTTTCAATATTTTAGGTTATATATTTGAATATTTCAAATAATTATTATAACTATAAAATCAAATAAATAACTTGATAATGATAAATTTATTAATGCTTAAGATTAATATAAATAATTTAAACCAATCAACACTAACTACTTGATGAAATTAACATAAATTTATATTATAAAAATACTATTTAATAAATTAATAAATTCAAATTGCAAAATAAAAATTCAATAAACTATTTTTTATGATACAATTTATAATTTTTACGAACGTAGTCAAATACTTAAAACAAATCAAATAATTTTAAATTTAAATGAGCATTCTTATTTTTACTTGTAACTATTACAAACTTTTACAACTTAGTAATCATCATTGTTATTTAATATAATTAAATAAACTATTTTTTATTGTAAAATTTATTAATTTTGACAAACGTATACTGAAATACTTTGAACACATCAAGTAATTTTAAAATATTAGTGGAGATTCTTATTTTTACTTATAGCTATATAGATTTATTTAATTCGCAATAAATTATTTTTCATTATAAAATTTGTAATTTTTAACAAAACTACTAAAATACTTTGAAAAAATTAAATGTTTTTTAAATTTTATAAAATTTATTATTTTTACTTATAGCTAGTACTAATTATTATTATCATTTAGTAATGATCACCTTTTATTTAATTAAATTTAATCAACTTTTTTTTAAATAAAATTATCAATTATTCGCAATATTTGTTTTAATTGCCCACAATTGGAATTCTACAATTGTGTGTCAAGTCTTTTCTTAATTTCAAATATTAATTTTCAAACTATTTTATTTAATCAACTACTATATTATAATAATAATAAATTATAAATAAACTCATATATGTGAAATTTATTTAACTATGTAGTTCTTATTATATTTTATTACACCACTTAGAAATGTTTAATAATGAATTAGAGGTTAATCAGTATTTTATGTATACATAAATATACATTGACATAGACAATACATAGGCGCACGCTATGCCAATTTCTTAATTATAGGTGGCGCACAATCTTTAGAACTGCCTCGATTTCGCTAGCTAGCGCCTAGTTTAAAACGAGGCAGCCCTCGTTTATTTTTACTGGGGTTAACATCCTACGAATATAAAATAAGAAGTCCTAACGAAGTCTTATTTCAGACTTCTTAAATATGAATTCTTTACGACTCCATTACTAAGAACTTGGAAAAGCGAGTCACTTAGGAAGTCATTTTTATAAATAAGAAAAGAGTTCTTAAACCATTCTTATTAATGAAGTCAGAAAAAATAATTCCTTATAAGCTCTTTTTTATACTTGCGCATAAAGCGGCTCATTGACTTCTTGAGAACTTCCTAAAGGGATAGTCTAAGAGCCAGTGAATGGAAACCTGTATGTATTTGACCAGACCTGGGCTTTTGTACACTGAGGCCCCTATACCTATTGTACATGAGGTGGGGACTCACTAAGCCCAAAGTGGTGGACGCAGTTACTGCGCAGGTAAGACAGGTATCGATTTTTGGCTAATTATGATTGCATTTGACCACGTCTGCCGTTTTGACATTTCAAAATATATTATTATTATTAACGGAAAATAACAATGGCAGACCATTATCGCGTGTTCAACAATGTGGCAGACAGTTTTGAAAACGCAAAAAAAAAATTTTTTTTGAAAGTAATTGACCAGATCTGCCATTAATACATTTTATCTATTGTAGTCTTAAAAACTTATATTGATTACGGCAGACGTATTTATGGTGGACACACATTACCAGATAAAAAAATCTGAGATACTACCCGGTCAGATGTCTATGTATTACGATAGCTGTTTTACATCAATATAATTTACTTAATCACTGAATTTATCGAAATTAATATTAACTTTGATAAGGTTACTCTCTTACCATGAATTAGTGAAAATTTCATTAACTACGTTGGTGAAGCTATATTTACTTTATAATCAGTGTATTTAAACAACAAATTAGTGAATTCTCACTAATGAATTTAGTACTATAATTTTCACTAGAAAATAAATGATTTTCACTAATAAAGTAGTAAAATGGTCAAACAGCCTGGTCATATCTTATCATACTTAATCATGCGTAGTTACTGACAATCCCTGCCTGAACATTCATGATTGATGCTATAGTATTCGCATTATTAATACACGGTCATGCATGATCATGAATGGTAATGCATGATAATCCGTGACTTTTTGTCTTTCGTATTTAATATCAAATCACTTCTAGCGTTGATCATAAAAAATGATGTACATTAGGGTGGGAAAAAAATCGACTATTTTTTTTTTCATTTTATACTCTAAAAAATAGGTTGGTAGACATCTTAAAAAAATTATCTCCAAGTATGAGCTCTTTATCTTAATAGGAAAGTCCTCCGTCTCTCAGTTTTTTTATTTTTTCCTTATAGAAAGAAAAATTCATTTTTCGGTATTTACTATTTGGAAAAAATATTTCGTCTCATATAATTGTAGGAAATTGAATTCTCTACAAAAAAGGTATCTCACAATTTTTTTGTAAACCTCACTGTTCAAAAGTTATTAAAAGTTGAAGTTTGATTATTTTCAGGCAGATTTCTTTTTTTTTTATGAATTTTATAACTCGTCAAGAAAAAATTATTATAATACGCGTACCTTATGGCTTTATAGGAAATTCACTGCTCTACACAAATGGTCTCTTATAATTAGTCGATCAAATTAACCGTTTAAAAGATATTCATCGTCAAACTTCAATGCACACTAATTTTAAAAGTTTTTGATTAATAATTCGAACAATTTCAATTTAATTTATGAGTTTCGAGGGAAATCAAACAAACTTGAATTTCTGTCGTGAAAGTAACTACTGTAGAAGTTCTCTGTTCAAAAATTTATTTGTAATTTATTATTCTTATAATATTTCCATAAATTTTATCTTTATTAATTAAAAATCCCGATCGTGTTGTTAATTATTTTTATGGTGTTTGTTCAGAGTATATTTTAAAACGTTTTTCCACGAAATATACATAAAATGTTTGTTCAAGATTTTTGTTTTGAATCCCGTCGCTTCTTTTGTTTGTCTTGTAGAACTAGCGCCACCTATGTTTGCTATTCTTAACTTATTTTTAGTATCTACCCGTTTCCTACTGCATTTTCAGTGTTTCTAAATGTCATCATCTTGCATACCTGATGAAATAATTTATTAAAAAAAGTCTTATAGTCACCATGTAAGTAATGTCTCTACAAAACAGGTCTCTTAACATTTATTGTTGAATTTACTCCTTCGAAAGTAATTCAGGGTATTGAAGTCGCTTTAACTCAACTTCAACCTTAAATAAATTTACAGATTAATTCCAGTATAGTTAAAAAAAATATTTTTAATTTTTGAAGACAGATTAAATTCATGAAAAAATAATAAAAGTACAAATCATATCGAAGAAAATATTATTTTTATTGGAAATTTTGCATTATTCAATGACTCACGTGTATATTTCAGAAACGTTTTCTTTTTTTAAATTAACGGCAGTGTCACATTTGACACTTTCAAACCAATTAAAGATGGCCGTCATGCTGTTACGTCCCAGCCTGTACGTCAGATGACGTGGGCATTTACTTCTTTAATTACCGACCTGAAATCTAACTAATTATATCGAATATCGATAACCAAGTAATTTTCATAGTATTTAATTAATTATATAAAATAATATAATATAATAATAGAATAATATTATTTAAGATATTCGAACGTTAAGGATATGAGTAATAATTGATAAAGTTATTTTTCTATATTTTATCAAATATAAATAAGCGCTGCCGCCTCAAGTAAATCCTCGAGACGTGCAGCTGCACAAACATCTATTTTGTTTAAGATAACTTTTGTTAATAGATAAGTGACTCATTTGTTAGTAACAAAAGCGGAGAGATCGTGAGAATTAAGTATTTTCAATAAATATTAGAATGGATCATTCGAGAACATGCGTTATCTCGAATGACCCCTCCATATGAATCGATGCGCGGGTCTGATGCCCAAGCGTATTGATAAGAGTTACTCTAGTTTTTCTCGATCAAGAGAAGTCAGTCTGAAAGATAGAATCATTGAGAGCAGTCAGGCTCAATATTAAATACTCAACTTCTTCCTCACCCTCTTGAAGTTATTGTTAAGAGAACTTTAACAAATTTATAAATTGATTCAATTGTATATTTTCACATTATTCAAATTATTCTTTTGCAATTGAATAAATCGGATTGAGATATAGAATAATATATAATCAAACAACCAGTTTATTTCAACCACCAGATGGTGGCTGTTCAACCCCTACTTAATTATTATTTATAATTATATGTAAGTTTTTATTACGTCCAATTCAAATCGACCGTTCAACTACGCCAGCGCCAAAACATCAACCAGACCGTAACATTTGTATTTAATAAAATTTTATCATATACTAAGGAAGTTTTATTTTTGATAATAATCTCATTAATTATCTCTCTGCAATCGAATTTATTGCTATAAAATAAAATTTATACTAACCCTGATTAGAAAATACGATTAATGATATTAATAATATTACAGTTTCTGGTCCCGCAGAAGATTAAAAACAATTCATGATGATTAGAAATTTTAATCATCATTAATTGTTCTTGATCGTAAAATAATAAATAGTCTTTTGACGATTAGAGACATGATAAAAAAAGATTTTATCTAACTGTATACAGTTATATATAAATTATATACAATTGGATAGAGGTGATGATTAGTTATATAAAATTTTTATATAATTATATACAATTATATACAATCGTATATGATTCTATATAAAAATGTAAAAAGGAATAATAAAATTATATACAAATGCATATATTTGTATAAAATTATATAGATTTGTATATAATTATATATAATCTGTACGAAAACATTATGTGATTATATACAAATTATATACAAATAAGATATAATTATGTACGATTGTATACAAATGGATCGGGCCATTTTTTCTATCCAATTTATATATAATTATATACAATTGTATAAAATCTTTTTTCATCGGGGAAAATTAAATATGAAAAACCATGACGATCATAACCGTCATGGTTTTTCATATTTTATATAATTATATACAATCGTATATAATTCTATATAAAAATTCAAGAAAGAATAATAAAATTATATATAAATGTATATATTTGTATACAATTATATAGAATTGTATATAATTATATATAATCTATACGAATACAGTATGTAATTATATACAAATGTATATGTTTGTATACATACTGTAAAATGAGCGAATAAACTAATTGGATCTGGTTTCCCTGATTAAACAACTGAATTTGACCGAATTACAAATTTTAATTCTGTTATATTCTGTCGAATTCTGCAAAACAGAATTCACCTGAATTGAAAATTTCAATTTGAATTAAACAGAATAAAACCGATTTAAAAATTTCGAATTCGTTTTAATTCAGTTTAATTCGGAGTCCGAACCAGAAATTGGAGAATTATTTTCGAATTAGTCAGAATTAAACCGTATAGAATTATTCAAATTTGTTTTAATTTGGACAAATTCTGGTTTTCCTGCCGAATTAGACAGAATTCATTTTTAAGTTAGATACCGAATTAACAGAATTTATCTGAATTAAATAGAATTAAAAATTTAATTCTGTTTAATTCGATCGAATTCAGTTGCTTAATCAGGGTTAGGCGTGAGGAATTAAACAATTAAAAATTACACAGTTTTTAACTATAAATAAATTAGAGATTTATTTACACTTATTTACACCTTAAATTGTAAGAAATTATACTTAATAGCGAATGCGACAAATATTACACGGAAGCGAATGCAACGTAAAACTCACGTATAAAAATTAACACGTGGTAGAGAGCGGTTAGATTCACGGAAATTAATTTAGATAATAATTACACGCGAATAACAATTTATTTATTCTCAATAAATAGCAGCCTTAATTTACTGACTAAATATTGATGATAATTAGCAAAGCGATTTGAATTATATCACACAAGAAATAATTACTGAAGCGGTTTCAAAGCACGAGGTTGCAGGTAGCGAAGCACGTTGTAGAATGAATAGATGAAAACGTCGTTGAGTCGTCGTCGGCACTTGGTGTTGACGTGGCAGCCTTGCTGCATAAGACGAATTTTCCCATTGGCCGGCTGGTAGCGGGTTCCCATAGCGTCTTGACACGGTCCTGAGGGAGTTTTTAGTATGTGTCGGGTCCAAATAGCGAGTGACCCGGCACTCTACGCTCTTTGTACAATAGCGAGTTCGGCAGCTTCCGGACTTAGCGGAAATGCACGAAGCTAATTTAAATTAAATTAAGCTCATGACTGAACACATACTCATAAGTATTAAAGACGATTAATAATGATTAAATCTTCAATCATTTTTAATATTCATAAATCGTATTTTTTATTCAGGGTATAATCTACATTTATTAATATGTAGTGGGGTTTTGAAAAAAATTCTAATACGCGTTTTTATTCCTGGCGAACAAATTTGACTCTCAGTGTAAGTTGAAGAAAAATTCATAATAAACAAAAATAAATTAATATTACAAAATAATAGTAATGATTAAAAATAAAATGAGCGATTGAGATGTGCACTTTTGGATTTTCTAAAATTTTTTTTACTGTGGAGGATAAGAACTGTCAAAAAATCATTACTGCCTCAATCTCAATTATTTAAATATTAAAATGATCTGTTTTTCTTATGAATAATGATTAGCGCTAGTGTTGTTATTCAAAATATAAAAACTTTGAATTGATTGGCCGACAACTTTTAACGACATTTCTTTTTTTTTTTTTTTTTTTGTATGGAAGACAGTAACGAACTTAGAACTTTGGGTGACTCACTATTCGAGTGAAGATAGAAAATGGAGACAAGTGAATTCGATAGCGTCTAATTCGCAGTAATCAAAGTCTACTTTTATTTATTTATACAACACATTGAGCCAACTTTGTTATAATTATCTAATTTAAATTTGATACTAATTATTGATCTTCTATTGAGTCGAGATTATTTATTAATTATAAAAAATGTCAGATCACTCGAACAAAGTCGAGTATGCCAAAACAGGACAATCTTTCTGCTGTAAATGTCATGAAAAGATAAAAAAAGATGAACTACGAATCGGAAAAATTAAAAAGGTATTACTACATTTTTCAAATTATTTTTACTTGGTTAATTTTTTTACATATCCGTTGAATGTAAATGTATTTTCCTAAACTTTTGTGGAAGTTAACCTCCAATTTATTGCAATTCATGGTTTTGTAACAAATGTATTTACATTTATTTATTTACCAGAGTTCTCTAAATTCAATTGGGACTAAAAATGTATCGTGGTTTCATGGTCAATGTTTTTTTATCGAAAATGATCCAAAATCAATTACTGATATCGATAATTTTGACAACATTAAGTGGGAAGATCAAGAATTTATTAAAAAAAAAATTGGTAAGCTGAAATTATTATTAATTAAAACTTAAATTATTTAACTGTTTGAAGATAACCCTATCCAAAAATTCCCATAGAATCCACTCAACTGCGACAAAAACCGCTTAGAATTTTATAGACTCTATTGGTTTCTATGCGGTTTTTGTCGCAGTTGAGTGGATTCTATGGGAATTTTTGGATAGGGAAGGGTCATTTTTTATCGACGCACTTTATTTTTCATCGTAAATTCAAATTTTTTATAATATTTTCAGTAGTGATTTATCATCTAGTTGCTGTAGAGTCCTGAGTTATTTTGCTATAATTACTTAGATGATTAAAGAAACATTACCCAAATAACAATTTTATAGTAATCTTACCCAAGCCTGGTCACTAGCACACTAGTTGTCTATTAGGGTGGGCCGAAAATACGGTTTTTTTGAATTTTCATTATTAATACCAAAAATATTTTTCTTTGAAGAAAAAAAAAATTTTTCGGAAAGCATAAAAAATTTTAGGTCGATATCTTAGGCTCGTTAAATCCTGCTAAAGTGAGAAGTTGTTTAAAATTTTTTTTCCAACTTATTTTGATCGGAAATTTAATTCTATAAAAAAAGGTCCTATAATAAGTTTACGTAAAGTTGATAATTACTGAGATCATTGCAATTTCGTCCTAGAAAATGAAATTTTTCAAGATATTATCACTTTCTCAGGGTAAAAAATAAATTTTATCATAAACATTTCATAGGAAATTCAATTTTCTACAAAACAGACTTGATGAAAATTTATTTAAAGTTGATAGTTACAAAGATAATAGCGATTCTTGGTGAAAACCACCAAGTAACGAGAAATGTGACTATCTACACGTAATACTGCCAGTTTCTGAATAACTATAAATTTAAAGTTTTTACCAGAAGACCAATTTTGTAAGAAATTTAATTTCCCATGAAATTTATATGATAAAATTCATATTTTACCCTGAAAAACTGATATTATCTTGAATAATTATATGTTTTAGAACAAAATTGCAATTATCTCAGTAACTATCAACTTTACATAATTTTATTATAGGACCTTTTTTGTAGAGTTAAATTTCCGATTAAAATAAGTTGGAAAAAAAATTTTTAAAAACTTTAAACTTTCGCGGGATTTGGCAAGCCTAAGATATCGACCTAAAATTTTTTTAGTTTTCCGAAAAAATTTTTTTTTCTACAAAGAAAAATATTTTTGGTATTAATAATGAAAATTCAAAAAAAGCGGGTTTTCGGCCCACCCTATTGTCTATGTCTTTATACAACAATGGATCTTGCTGCAGACAATGGTACAAAGTTTTAAATTGCAAGCCTCGTCCAAGACTTGAAAAAAACTTTGTGTCATGTTCTATTTGAAAAATTGTGCAAAAATATTGAAGATATTTTACTCAAGGTGCATTTGTACAGTGACTTGAGTTAATTTTGCATCAGAAATTACTTACAGACATTAACGTATATCTTGCGGCAGATCTGCTTAAGAAGTATCGTACCACACTATCTATCGCACTTCTGTCTCAGCCACTTGATCCCCTCCCTTGGCATATGATCTTGAGGTAAAATGACAGATAGAAGTTACACATACATATATTAGAGTAGTCCCTTTGAAACGACGATTTTTTTTTACTCCAAATTCAAAATATTTTTTTAGACATTGAGAAAAAAATTCCCTGCAAGTTTCAGCCCTTAGTTTTAATTTTAAATACTTTACATTTAAATTTGAATTTTTTTCCTATTTAAAATACATAGGAAAGTTAGGATTTTTTTTCAATTTTCTATAGTTCAGCCGCATTTCGCGTTGTCGGGTCGTCGTTTGCGGCATTTTGCAGATAATTCAATATTCTTCAAAAGTCTTCTTAATAATTTTACTCGGACGTTAATTGTTTTTTTTTGTATTGGTTCTGAAAATCATTTTTTTTTTTTTTATAATTCGGGATTTTCTTTGATATTGACTGGAATAACGAAATTTACAGTAAAAATGTAGATAACTTTTTTTTTTGAAATTTGATTCTCTAAAAAAAAGGTCCTCTTAGTTAAGTGGCTCAAGTACTTCATTCATGTGTTATAGGGATTTTATTAATTTCGTAAATGAAAGATTTTTTTTTTAATTCCGTCAAATGCCTTTTAATTTTGAAGAAGTAAATAATTTTCTTTTTATTAATTTAATCCATTAATAAAAATACGAAGGATTAAATTTAATAAGCTTCGGAAAAATTTTCGACAAATATTTTATGAAGTTTAAAAAATATTAATTTTTTGAACTTAAATGTTTACGAAAAGTGAACTTCAGTTTTCGTTGACATTTAAAGCCCTGTAATTTTTTTTTTCATTCATTTGATGTATATATGATATCAGATACTTTTTGTAGAAAATATAGTTTCCTACATGAACGTGCTTCTCAAAATTTGAAAAAAAAATTTTTGATAGAATAAAAATAGAAAATACTAAAAAAAAATTTAACACTGATGAAACTAAATTTTTGTCGATCTTTGAAGTCCCGTAACTTTTTCTCTGTTCGTTTGACGTACATAATGCATCATCACTTTTTTGTAGGGAATTTAATTTCCTACGAAATTATACTAGGTGGAATTTAAAAAAAAAATTTTTCATAGTCTTAATAAAGAAAAATTAAAACTAAAAATTTTCACGTGTATTTTAAATGGGAAAGGGGACCCCCCTTTGTCATAGCTCAATTTTAAAGATATCTGGCTGAAATTTGGTGAGGATTTTTTTAATAATATAAAGTAACTTTTGAGTCCAGAAGAGATTAAAAAAAAATATTTGTTTTTTTTTGGAACACCTTAATATATATATATATATATATATATATATATATATATATATATATATATATATATATATATGACACTTCTCCCGCAAATTTGGCGCAAGGTATGCGTTAATGTCTGCAAGTAATTTCTGGTGCAATACTTACTCAAGATACGCGCAAGTAACTTTACTAACACATCTTGAACAAGGCATCTTCAATGTTCTTTTGTCCAATATCATGTGCAAGTCCTACATCAATCTTGTCTTAGAATTTTGCATTAATATTTTGTGACAGATTGATAGCTATATAAAGCCGTAGATATCTAATGGTTAAAAATAGTACAAGACTACTCCAAGATTGGCTTGTGTACGTCATCTTGAGCAAATTCATGTATTGTCTATCAAAAGATTTTTATGATCAGTTCCTTGGCCAGCAACTTGTGATCGGAATTGTTACATGGGCAAATGTTGATAATTATTTCGACTTTATTTTAATTGTTAATTATTTTTCTTTTATTTACAAGAAAATGGATCGACATCCTCTACGACTAAAGCAATTCAACTTCCGGAAACAGATAATAATCCAAAAAAATCTTATATAGTTGAATATGCTCCATCAAACAAGTCAATCTGCGCTGGATGCGAAGTTTACATTTTAAAAAATAATGTGCGTGTTCAAGTATTAGAGAAAAGTTCCTACCATTGGTATCACTTTGATTGCTTTTGTAAGCTACGGTGCGAGCTAGCTTTCTTTGAGGAAGGAAGTCATCTTCGTGGATACAACAAATTACAGAAAAAGGATCGGGATCTCATTAAGAAGACTTTACCCGACATTAAAGAAAATCAGCTCCCGAGAAGGAAGACAGTGACAGCTCCTGTCAAAATGAACACTGTGGTAATTAAAGATACAAAAAGCCTTGAAGAAATCAAAAGACAGAGTGAAGAATTGTTTGAGGTTATCGATGAGGTGAAGATGATGAAGACAAAGGATGTCACGGAATTGTTGGAATTTAATGACCAATTCATTCCTACTGATAGAACTGAACTGTTTGAAACTTTGGCCGATCGTCTAGTCTTTGGAGCTCTGCTTCCATGTTCTATTTGTTCGGGACAATTCACATTCAAGTCTGGGTCAGGCTATAAATGTTTGGGTAATATCAGCGAATGGACCAAGTGCGTTAATGTCGAGGTCGACCCAAAAAGACGTAAATTTTTAATCCCTGAGGTTTATGAGGACAAATATTACTTTTTACCCGAGTATATACCTAAAGTAGAGCGTCGTATTTTACGTGCAATCGCCCCACCAAATTTGCCTGCTCCAGTAAGAGTGCCCGTTAAAAAAAAACAGCAAGTTGTTGGTCCTAAAGTTAATCGAGGTCCTATGCCGCTCAGAGGAATGCAGTTTGTCCTGGTCGGAAAAACTAAAAAGACCAAAGACACACTGAAGACTGAAATATTCCAACTCGGTGGTTCCTGTATCACTAAAGTTACTGGTAATGTAGCAGCTGTAATTTCCAGTGAACATACAGTTAAAAAAGCTGGTAAAGCTATAGAAGATGCCAAGAACTTAAATATTCAAGTTATTTCTGAGGACTTTGTTGAAGAAGCTAAAGTCTATAAAACTTCAGCGGTCCCGTTAATTGTCTCGAAAAATATCTGCACTTGGGGAAGTGACCCCACTCCTCGAGTAAACGCTTGTATTAAAAAATTAACAACTGCCGTGCGAGGTCCACAGGTTGAGGAAAAACCAGTAAGTGGAACAATAAAACTACAAGTAAAAGGTGGTGGAGTCGTAGATCCCAACTTTGGGCACCGGAATTCTACGCACGTTTACCAACGTGGTGATGAAAAATTTAGCGTCACACTCGGAATCACCGACATCCAAATTAAGAAAAATGACTTCTTCAAAATGCAGATATTGGAAAGTGATACCAATAATTCATACTGGTTTTATTACACCTGGGGGCGCATTGGCGAGACTGTAGATAGAACTAAAAATACCAAAACCTGTTGGTCCACTCTAGATGTTTGTATCTCACAATTTAACGAGTTGTTTGAAGAAAAAACGGGCAACTTATGGAATAAACGTAACAACTTTGTAAAACGTCCGGGAATGTATTATATGATTGATACCGAAGAAATTAAAGATACAAAAATAAATTTGGAGTCAACGATACCAAGTGCTCTCCAAAAACCAGTTCAAGAGCTGATGCGACTTATTTTTAATGTCACCAATATGAAAGAGACGATGAAAGAGTTCGAGCTCGATATTGATAAATTGCCTTTGGGAGCACTATCTAAAAATCAACTTAAAAAAGCCTATCTTGTGCTAAATAAATTGCTCTCAATTGTCAAGAGTTATACAAAAAATTCTGTAGAGCTCATTGATCTTTCGAATCAATTTTACACTTTGGTTCCTCATTCTTTTAAAGAAAACGATCCCCCGATTCTGGACTCACTGGAACTGCTAAACGCGAAATGTGATATGATAAATTCATTATTTGAGATGGAGATAACGTACAAGCTGATAAATATACAAAAGGATGCTAACATAAATCCTCTGGACTCATATTATTTTCAACTCAATACAGAGATTGATGTTTTAGATAAAAATAGTTCTGAGTTTAATTTGATAAATTCGTACGTGAAAAATACACATGCACGTTCGCATAACTCTTATAAATTGAAAATACAGCAAATCTTCGTCATCAAGCGCAAGGACGAGGAGCAGAGATACCAACTTTTTGCGAAGCTGCATAATAGAAGACTACTCTGGCATGGATCGCGTACTACAAACTTTGCTGGAATTCTGTCTCAAGGGTTGCGCATCGCACCACCAGAAGCTCCAGCTCATGGTTACATGTTCGGAAAAGGAGTTTACTTTGCTGACATGGTCTCAAAATCAGCTAATTATTGTCATACTTTCAATCAAAATCCTAGTGGACTTTTACTACTCTGCGAAGTCGCTCTCGGAACCATGTATGAGAAATGTCAAGCCGAGTATATCGTGCGACTTCCAGATAACTATCATTCAACTTTTGGTAAAGGTAGAATTGGTCCAGATCCTAGGACCACTTTTACAACTCCTGATGGGGTTACAGTTCGATACGGGCGCGCAGTTTACCAAACAGCATCTTCGGAGGTAACTCAATTAAGATACAATGAGTACATTGTCTATAACCCAGCTCAAGTAAAAGCTAAATATCTTGTCCACGTTAATTTTGAATACAAGCTCTAACACATAATTATTTTAACAATTAATATTTATTCTATTTATTTATAAGCGTTAATTAGCGCTTACTTTTCGCTTAGTGTTTTTTTTTTATTTATCGATTTGTCTGCTGGCGGATTCAATTCTACTTTTTTTGAACTTGATATTCTCTAATTTTTCTAAGAAGTTATTTAAATATTTTTTAAAAATTAATTATATTATTGATATTTTTTAAATTTATTTTTATATTTTGTCAGGTGACTATAAAATAGTTCACGCACCCAATAACTCATACATTAGATACAATTTATAAACATTACAAATTATTAAAACTTAAGGAATCTATCATTATTTTTAATTAATATTTAAAAAATTTGTATTTGAAATCAACCAAATACTTATTAATAATAGATAAAAATTAATTATAATTTCTTTGTATTTTAAAAAAAAAATTTTGTAAGCATATTGTCAATGTCTACAGTTGTTTCACAATTAAGAATAAAAGATTTGATTTCTTTCATACTTATTAAGGTTTATTTTTTTTTCTATTTAATACAGTAGATGATTTTTAATTTAGTACAGTAGATGATACTGTATTGTATTTACATAAGAAAATAAAAAATAAATTTATATACAATAAATTACAGTTAATCATTTTAGTAAAATACTTTTAAGCTTAAATAAATAATGGGGAATTTGCAGCGTGCAAATTCCCAACCGGAAACTTAAATTTTTTTTCAAGCTCATATCTGAGCTTTAAATATCCATCCTTGGGAATTTACACTAATTTACATTAAATTTAAAATGGCGCACTTTGAGCTTGTATTGAAGAAAATTAATTTTCAAACTCAATTATTAATTACTGGGCATTTGCACAGTGCAAATTCCCAGCTATTAAATTTAAAATGGCGCACTTTGAGCTTGTATTGAAGAAAATTAATTTTCAAACTCAATTATTAATTACTGGGCATTTGCACAGTGCAAATTCCCAGCTATTAAATTTAAAATGGCGCACTTTGAGCTTGTATTGAAGAAAATTAATTTTCAAACTCAATTATTAATTACTGGGCATTTGCACAGTGCAAATTCCCAGCTATTAAATTTAAAATGGCACATCTTGAGCCCGTATTTAGGAAAATTAATTTTCAAACTCTATTATCAATCACTGGGGATTTGCACAGTGCAAATTCCCAGCTATTAAATTTAAAATGGCGCATCTTGAGCTTGTATCTCAGCTTAAACGTGATGTATATATTTGTGTTCAAAAAGATATCAGCATTATAACAAATGGGTGGGAAGACTCGGGCAAATAATGTTTATTTAAATCTTGCATTGAAAATAATTTATTGAAACATTACATTTAAATTTTATAAATCTATTTATTTAATTGATAATTAAATTTGAATAATAAATTTTTCTTATTGAAAAATTTTAATACCATCAAAATATAATTAAATAAATTATTTATTTAAACGAAATTTTTATTTGTAGAGGATAATCTAGTAAAATGTCCCCTCCAGTCTTGGCTCTAACTATAAAAGGAATTAGTTATGTTTTTAAACAAGTTATTGAAATACGTATTTGTATTTATTAATATGAAAAATTTGTGATATAAATATAAAAACATTAACTTACTAAGTTTCATCTCTCGCCTCGCAATCGGAATCAAATTTTTCTGGACATCAGCAGACAAGCATTGGACGCCATCCAAATGCTGTTTGATTGGAATTTTGCTGCTGATGTGTGTCCAGAACCAGAATGTGGATTTCTCGGCAGGCCATTTGTAAGTTATAGCTGAATCTGAATAATTGAAATCGTGAAATTAGAATATTCTTTGAGTTAGTTCAGTGCCTTTATTAAAAGCTCCGATTAAATTTAATTGAAAATTTTCAATTGGAGTTTTTAATTTTGTTAGCATCAAGAAAAAAAATATTTACTTAAACTCAGTTTCACGACATTTTTGTTCAAGTGCACTTTACTTAGTAGCATCGAGGTAATTTTGAAAAAAGTGCTAGCTGTTATTTTGTCTGTTTTTAATCGGGTCCACAAATCAGTTAGCTGCTTAGCAAGGGGCAGAGATCGATCATAAATATTGTCAGCTATTTTTCTACCATCAAATCTAATTTTTTGATTTTTTTGCAAACTAACAATTTGATGGTGAGATTTAACCACTGATGATACGAGTAATCCTGTAAACAATAAAAGCAGATAATGTCAATCGAGTAAATCTTATAAAATTCGACATATTCTCATAGAAATTTTATAAGAATGAATGAGATCTATGAAAAGAGTTATGTATATGTATATATATATATATATATATATATATATATATATATATATATATATATATATATATATATATTGTAACATGATGAAAAATTCGACATCGACTCGTGGTTTGAATTTATTTGAAATAATAAATAGTTACCCTCGCGGACTTGGAATCACTGTAAAATCACAGTGAATTCACTTTCACCGTAATTTTACGGTGTATTTACGGTGATTTCATCGTGAATTCACAGTGATTTTGTGCCATTTTGTCATAGTGATTTAGTAGTGATTTCACTGCGATTTTACTGGGAGTTTAAGGTAAATTGATGGTGATTTTGGCATGATTTCACGGCAAATCAATGGTGATTTCACCATGATTCTACAGTAAACTAATGGTGATTTCACCATGATTTCACAGTAAATTAATAGCGATTCCACCATAATTTCACTGTAAATTGATGATTATTTTTTTTTTATGATTATTGACTATAGTTTTGCGGTGATTTTAGAATAGCAGAAAAAAAGTTGTTCAAGCATTCTTCAACTTTTTAACGGACTTTTTTTAAATAAACTGAATTTTTGGGTCATGATGGCTATGTTTAATTTTTGTTTTTTTAATTTCCAAGTTCTATGAACACTGAAAAATTGTCAAGATGTGTTTTGAGAAATAAGTTTAATGGAAAAATTTCAAAAAGCTTCAAAGTTTGATATTATAGAATGAAAAAAAAAATCAAAAATGGTAACCATCGAAAATTTTTGATTTTTTTTTTTTTTAATTAAAATAAAAAATGATGGTAGGTTTAAATAATTTTCTTGTATTTTTTTTTATCTGTATTTTAGAACGAAAATCTAATAAAAATAAAAAACATCTGTTTATATGATAATGTAATTTCTAAGTAATGAGTATAGCATTCATTACAGTAAATATACAATAGGGTCTTAGAAGAATCTATCGCATTTTATAAGCAGGGATGGTTCATTTTTCCGTTCAGTGGCGCTAGTATCGTATATAAAATAAAAAAAAAGAGTGAGCGAGGTGTATAAGAATGCCTGTATAAAAAATAAAGACAGAAAGACATACGGCGCTAAATCTAAAGAAATCTCAGAAAATCCATCGACTTTTTTTTTTTATTTTTTATTATTTTTATTAAATATCTTTTGACAGGTAAGGATTTCGTTAACGAAATTCGAAAGGGACTGTCTCAAGGATAAACGGAAACTTATAAAAAAAAGTTTGAAATTATTAATTGCGTCTGATGAGCTCTGTGCTGGTAACAAACGGACGCACAGACCAGCGGACGTCGCTGTAAACAAACTTTTAATCGCGTTTTTTTACATGTATATTGAAGTGAATCCATCTGAAAATATTTTTATTATTTTCATTGGAATATCTAATTTTTATAAATGCCTAAATTTAATGTATTCATTACGTCATAAGAATAACAGAATCAATTATATATAAGTGCATCGGGTTATCTTGGCTTTTCGTCAGTAGAGCACTCCCGGCGCTTTCGCGCTCGAGGTGTGCAAAAAAGGGAATTCATAAGGAACATATATAATTACTGAAAACTGAGCTTATACTTCAATCAATAGGTTTCCTTGGTAATAAAAATGTCAATTTTCTCACTCATAATTTCAAAGTAGAATATTACTAACAAATTAAAAGATATATAATAGTTAGTAACCTAAAATATGCAGTACTAGCAACGAATTATTTTTAAAATCATATTGCACCTGTCAAAAGATATTTAATAAAAATAATAAAAAATAAAAAAAAAAAGTCGATGAATTTTCTGAGATTTCTTTAGATTTAGCGCCGTCTGTCTTTCTGTCTTTATTTTTTATACAGGCATTCTTATACACCTCGCTCACTCTTTTTTTTTTTATTTCATATACGATACTAGCGCCACTGAACGGAGAAATGAACCATCCCTGCTTATAAAATGCGATAGATTCTTCTAAGACCCTATTGTATATTTACTGTAATGAATGCTATACTCATTACTTAGAAATTACATTATCATATAAACATATAACAAGTTTGCCATAGTAAATATTGAGGCCAACACGTCAATTCAAATATTCTATTAGAAAAATCAATTAATAATATTATAATTGATCTACGAGGTTGAACATATATGTTAAAATAACATTAATAATAATTATTACAGTAATTATACTCATAACACTATTCCTTTCAATTCGAGATGATACTCAGTTGCATATAATGAATCGAAGAGAACGTGATATTGCCACCTTAGATCTAAAAAGAAACCTCAGATTATTCAGTACAGTAAACAATGAAATAAAAGAAGAAGATGAATTGAGAATCAAAAACTATTCATTCGATCCGAAACAACTACCACACCGTGATTTTCGGAACTGGCAATATCAAGCTGAAAAATTAGGGTAATTTACTAGATTTGCAATCGTACTGCTTTGGAATTCGATCACGATAGACAATGAGCCTGTCACAGATAACATAAAAAAATATTTGAAAATAGTCGAAGACATTATCACGCGTCTTCTGAATGCTTTCCTCCAAAATTTACCAATGACAAAATACCCTGGGATAATGAATGGCGACTTTTCTGGATCGATTTGCCAACATTGCTCTCAATGTACCAAATAATCGGCACTGATAGCGACTTAAAACTCAAATGTCATCGAACGATCATAAAATTGATACCTTCCGTGGACTTGGAGCTTAAATTTGATTACTTTGACCCCGTGATCGATTTTATAAATATGTCGGTTCCCCGGTTGTTGACAAATTACTTTTATGATCATCCAGGTTTCATAGCAGATCAGAAAAATTATAAATTTATTAATCTGAATAATTATTTATCAAAAAAATATAACAAAGGTGAGAAAATGAGCGATGGAATTTATCACGATTTATCAGCCGTGATGCATGATGACGTAATAAATTATAGTGAATTTTTCCGTTTTATCAACTCGTTGCAATTTTCTGATTTTTACTCCGCCGTTTGCTCGAGTCTCAATTTGCCATCGAATCTGTACGATTTCAGCAAGAAACTGATTCCAAAACTCCTCCATCCGTCAATTAATTATACAATCCTTGGACTAATGTACAGCGACGCTATGAGAACCAGTCAGTATCCGTATTGGGGCATTACGGGCATTTTGTGTGTATTTATATTCCCATTTGGCGGAATCGGTTCGTTCAAAACCGATAAATTTCCATTTTCCGTGAAGATACAGCAGCCGGGCATTGCCAGTTTCGGAAAACACGGTGAAAATATTTATTCAGAAGCCCCGGTTTGGATCCAATTACGGAAGTTTTATTTTAAAGATCAAAATTATGCTGACTTTGTTGATTGGAATGTCTTAAAAAATGAACCGGGAATAATTTCTTATGCAGACGATAAATGTCCGGTACTCGAGTCTTCACGTAAAAAATTTTACAGTTCACAAAGTAAATTCAATTTTATTCGACGCTTGAAAACTTACGATCTTCTATTCTGGAGATCGGAGTACTTGATCGATAATTCAATTAACTGTCATGTGTTACAAGTTGGGATCGTGACGGACAATGGATTGGAGTCGATTCATAGAATCAATGATCGATATGATGTTGAAGTTAAGTTTCGGTATGATGATAAAAGCAATAGTGGTCTGTTGAAGTGTTCGATTGACCAAACGTCGTTGGAATTAACGGACGGGTGTGTTAGTATCAAACCGGGCGAAACTGTAACATTTAATTGGCGAATGCTGATTAACGATGGAGTTAAAAGTAAAATGAATATTGATACATCGGGTAATTTTAAATTTGAGTATCGGGATTTTAGTTATTTGATAGAGTCGCAAAGCATGCCAGAGTTTTTCACAGTCAAGCAAAATGATAAAGTTGTCTTGCTTGGGAGCTCTAATCCTACTGAGACAGATTCTATCGCTTATGAAGGTACTGTTTGGGAAAGAGATATTGGAACAATGATGTATGAAAAACAAGTTGCTTGATAAATCTGTTTGACAATAATGACCGACTTTGATGATCATTTGAATATTATTAGTTCATTTTTTTGAAAAAAAAAAATTTTTTTTAGTTAGTTTTCATAGAGGACGACAGAAATTTAGAATTCACCGGATATTTACCAGGCAAATTTTGTGACAGGTAACTTGAGCACTTTCTCGAGGACGACCAGGTGATGGGTCGTTTTTAGGCATGAGGGTGACAAGTTTGACGTCAATGGTAGAAAGGCGAGGGACTAAAACGTCGATCAGCGATTTCCACTTCGCAATCTCTTAATTTCGAGATTTAAAAACAGAAATCATCAAAAAATTTCGTGTTGAAGCTGCTAATGAAAATAATAACAATATTGACTGTGTTGGTATCAGCGAGCCAATGAAAAAATTTTTAATGCAGAGGGAACATTTCCTGAGCACTGATTGGATCGCAGGAACCGACGTGAAAAAATAACAATAACATCGACGTCGGTATCTGCGAGCCAATGAGGAAGTAGTAGAGTGGCGGGAAAAATAGTCTGGGTTACGAAAAAAAGTTTGTCATCACGAATTTTAAATTTGGTTTCAATGTTACTTTAAGGAAATCTCCCGTTATATTTATATATTATAAATTAAAATCTTTAATGCCAAAGTCTTGGAATTATTTTGTCTAGAAATATATCAAATTTGTACACATATTTTTATATACACCAACGTCTGAATTTGAGTCTAACTAAAAATATTAATATTAAAATGTATTTAAATTTCCTGTTGGTTAGATTTTTATACCAGTGTAGATTTAATTTATTATAAAAAGACCGCTTACATTAATAATATTTCATGCTTATGCGATATGTCGATTTTGATGAGTTAAAACTAAGATTGGAGGGAGAAAATTATTATCGTCATGATTGGTCCTTTTTCAGGAGTGAGGGTGAAATTTACCTAGCTGGAAATGACTTAAAATTTAGTGGAGGGGGTGGTCAAAATATATTGGTCACACGGTCAGTAGCAGTAATTACGCTCGAAACGTTGCGCTGTACGCCTCGCAATATCTATTCCTTACTTATTAACAAACGACTCTTTTCAGCATCATGGACTTTGACTTTAGAAATTCAACTTACACGACTGTACGCACCTTCGAATTGGAGAACTTCAGCGAACTCCTCTACACCAACGAGGATGGGACAGTTACTCCGTTATTTACAGAGTTTTCTTCAGGTGTCCACGTTGACGACATCTGGAAATTCAAAGTGGAGGTCAGCCACGATGAGGACGACGAACACTGGATCTCCTTGAGGATTCTTCCAGTGAAAATCGAGCATTCCGAGATCACCTTCGAGGTCATAGTCTGTGTTATAGATTGCGACGGAAATTTACTGCGACTGACTGGAGTGACCAAACCTTTCTATGATTATGACAATCTCTTATACCTGGGGGACTTCTTCAAACGACATGATTTAAACGATTTTTGTGGTCTACTAGTGGGCGGAACTTTAATTTTACAGTTAGAGATGACAGTTTTTCTAGGCGATGATTTAAATAATTAGATACTCAAGTTTCCGAACTTTGGGTTGAAAACGGCCCTTTTCAGGGCCACCAAATTTTTTACACGTAAAAAACAATTCAAGTTTTATATACCTTAACTCTTATCCTTGTCCCAAATCTCCCCACATTAATTTTCATTTATTAGATGATTAATAAAGATTATCAGATTTTTTACATTTATTACGACATAAATTATATCTTTAGTTGTATATACTGACTTTTTTGTTTTAGCTCAAGGTTCTTCATAATTAGATACTCAAGTTTCCAAGCTTCGAGTTGAAAACGGCTCTTTTCAGGGCCACCAAAACTTTCATTCGTCAAAAACAATTCAAGTTTTTTATCCCTCAACCAAAACCTTCGCTCCAATATTTTTCCAACATGTCCACTTTTCAAATGACAAAAAAAAATTAAAAATTTCCAATGTATATTAATGATATTCAATTTAGCCGACGTCTTAAAATTTTCGTTTTTTTTCCAAACTATAAATTAAAAAAAAAAAATATTCTGAAAAATTGCATCTATAGTTTTTTCAATAACTTATTAAAAATTAAATTTCGCGCTCATTTTTTTATCCCCTCAGGAAATTATTTTTTTTATTTCCTATTTCATCAAACGAATAGTCCAGTCGGCCTGGAAAAAAAAAGTGGTTTGTTGGAAACTTTTCGAGAAAATGGTTCGATTTTGAATATTTTTTTTTTTTAATACTCAGAAAAATATACTAAACGTTTGTGTGTATTCGGAAAGGCTTGCTTTTTTTTTGTTTAAAAAATAGTTTTTTCGTTTTAGCTTTAAATTAAAATATCTCCGAAACTAAACAAAAGCAGTCAAGACATGCTGCGTATGAAATTTAGAGAATTTAATAACGAACAAAATGAGCCCAACCCTATGTCTCTACGACCAATAGTTTTTGAGATATTAATTTTTTAATTAAAAAAAACGCGGTTTCGCTCGAGCGCTTATGAACAAATGGCTGTAATTCCTCGATAAATCATTCGATTCACTTCGTTTTTTTTTAATTACAGTTATTGTTGTCTGCTATAAGCGAAGAAATCAGCTAAGCTCAAAAAATTTTTTTTTAATTTATATGAATTATTTTGAGTTTTTCGAATTTCTGCATTAAAAAATAGTTAAAATAAGAAAAAAATATTTTATTGCCATATAAAAATTCTACCAGCACCAAAGAATCGATGTGAGAAAGAAAAATTTTTTTTTTAATTTTTTTTTGTACAAAAATTTAGCTTATAAGTTTAAAAAAGGCCATTCGGCAGCCGAAATGGAAGGTAGATTTTTCAATTAATTGATATAAAAAAATAGTTTTATACATACATATCTTGTTAGTGTATAGTCATGATATGAAATTAGACTCGTTTTCTAGGAGTGAGGGTAAAAAAAGACAACGATTATTATTGATAGAGAACTTTAGATAGTTGATTTGACATAACATTATACAGGTAATGTACCAAACTAACCTTCACATAAATAAAGTATTGAAAATTTAATTAGTATGAGATCATAATTGTAATCGCTGTTACCATGACAAGCCCAGTTAAAATAACAATAATACTTTCAAAATATAAAATAGCTGTGAAATTAACAGGTTATTTTGTTTACAATAAAATACACGTGACAAAATTGTATTATAATGGGAAATTCATAAGTTATGTGGAATGAAAACCATATTTTCAACATTTTTGATTTCATTAAAAAGTTCAAGGGTATCAAATTATTGGAAGAAATAGTCAAAACATAAAGCTTAAGGTCATTAATGCGAGATTATTAGTCAAGCTTTTAGATACTTTTTACGGAATTTGTGTATAAATATTAGTTTTGAAGTTATATGAGCTTTAGCGTTGATTAAAAACTGATTTTTACGAAAAATCATGAAAATTTCAAACAGCCATAATTTCAAAACTATTCGAGGGATTCAGCCCATCTTCGAACCTGATCAAAGTAATCGCTTATAGAATAAGTGTAAAAAATTTCATCAAGATCCGATAAGAACTGTGGGTGCTATCGTAATGACAAGACAAGTGATAATCATGGGGAGTAGAGGTACGTTTGATACACCATAAGTAATAAAAAAAATACTTTTAATATATAAAATAGCAGTGAAATTTACAGGTTATTTTGTGCACAATGAAATACAACTGACAAAACTGGATTATAATAAGACAAGCATAAGTTATGTGGACTGAAAACCATATTTTCAACATTTTTTGATTCCATTAAAATTTTCAAGGCTATGAAATTATTGGAAGAAATGGTCAAAATATAAAGTTTGAGGTCATAAATTAAAGCTTGTTAGTCACGCTTTAAAATACTTTTTGCAGAAATTATCTATGAGTTGTAGTTTTAAAGTTATATGGACTTGAAAGTGATTAAAAAATGATTTTTTCGAAAAATCGTTGAAATTTCAGACAGCCATAACTTCTAAACTAATCGACCGAATCAGCCCATCTTCGAACTTAACCGTGGTAATCACACATAGAATAAGTGTAGGAAATTTCATTAAGATCGGATAAGAATTGTAGACGCAATCGTGTCCTCAAAAGTCG